>JAGKTI010009233.1:21242-31475 GCA_018397915.1 Birgus latro | reverse complement strand
CAAAACCATCTCATTTAGTTTTTTTTGTTTTTTAATCGAAGCTCATTCTGTTAATAGGTTATTTTCGTGATATGTTTTGCAGGCATAATTCCACATGAACAACTCGCATATTACGCTCTTACGTGCAGATATCATTTGCTACAGTCTATTGTCAAGGTATACGTATTGGCTGACGTTATATTTATATTGTGCAGTCATAATGTATACTGTTGTTAACTTCATGCTTTAGCTTTGAATTGCAGTGGCCGTCCTCGCTTCCCCTCTTTCCCCACCCCTCATCCCTCATACGTGACTAAGCTGAATGAAGCATCTTTATGGTTTTTCAGTTTGTTTCATATCTGTTTTAACATTTGTAAGTTTCGGCAAGTTGGTGTTGAGGGTGTTCCACATATAACGCTGTACTTTCTCTCCGCCAGGTTATTTTTCGTATGTTCTGAGGACGGTTTAATGTTATCGGTGTCTGTCCTGCATCATTTATTCATTTCCTACTCCCACTGTCACACACACGCCCACACCAGCAGACTGAGCCGTCCTCGCAACTCAAGATGCTAGCAGGGAAATTTCAAGTGGTGCTATTTACGGGCCACCCTATCTAATGGGTAGAATTTTACAGCATTAAAAATAAAGGAGACACGAGAGTTTAACATACTGTATAGGCATTTTTAGAGCCCCGTGATCCCCTATATATAGCGGTAACAAGATTCAGGCGCTATTGTGTCATAGTTGTCATAATTGTTGATCAGAAATTATTAGGAAGGTTTGGGATTATTTTTACCACAATGCATGACAAAGGCACGCACATTGGTTTATTAAAGGTAGGCCTCTGCATGATAAATTATTTTTCTCTTATTTTACGGAAGGGCATGATTTGACAGTACTGTAGTATTATATTATAACCATTGATTCATTATAAGCAAAATTACAGTATTTTCTAAATTTTCTTCTAAACGTTGGATGTAATACTCGTGAAAATATTGTTAATTTTGCGCTTTCTTTTTCATGATGGTTTCAGAAGGTTAAAGATTTTTATTTTAGGTTCTTTACCATTCAGTACAAGCCCCACCACTCTGGGGAACACTGCCTCTGAAGGCCAAGCAGGGAGAGGTAAGGTTAAAGAGCGCAGACTTGTTATGATAGTAACCCCTTAATGTAATAGAAAACGTTTCATAAATGTCCCTAAGAGAAAACGAGGATTATTGTAGGAGTAACGAATGTAGTTCACAGGGTCTTTCCTAGTCTTATGTCCCCCTCTTGCGTGGCCTTCAGCGACAACGTTCCCCAGGGTGTCGGGGCTTGTACTGAATGGTAAATAAAGATTCCCAATAAATCTGCTAGCTCGTATTAGTCTGTATGTTCCTCTGAAAAACTGAACATCTGCTGTTTGGAGGGAGATTGCCATAATGAACCCTTCCCCTTACGGTCAAACACGAATCAAGAAGGGGTTTCTGAAGTGAGAGCAGTGCATGTCCTCTAACTTAGTCAGATTAGGACACTCTCTGCTACCATTTCGTTTACAGTTTTATATACATGTCGTACCTAATAATTCTCATGTATATTAATGTCCATTGTTATTAACGTCGACTGAATAATAGCATATTCGGGTTTATTAAAGAAATAAACTGGTAAGAATGGCGGGCTAGGGAGCCTTCTCAACCAAAAGGGAATAGAGCCCAAAGTGTATGGAAAAGATAACAGTTTCGGCTCGACTTAGACCCTCTTAAGTTTATGTTTGTGCTAAGCGTGTATAGTAAAGGAACCGACAGGGTGCGAACATGTGCTGGTATATGTAGGACCACGACACTATACACTGTTCACCTTAATGCCCTAAAATTTCCATCTCTCCTTGAAGGCTGAGTATTATGTAAAGGACGTAGAGGTGTATTGTTGTCTTTAATGACCCGTCATGGTGTCTGTATCAGTTTGTGTTAATGATTTCCGCGATTCACCTTTCTTTTGATCCCAAAGAAAATGTTAATCTATTCATTCTCTACTCTTAAGTCGCACTAGCATATCATACTTGTTGCAGTATGTGTGAATAATATACCAGTACGCAGTTTTATATTTATTTTTATTCTTCCTTGAAGCAGGGACCTTGCCTAACATGACTACAGTACATTTATTTTACCCCTGGAATCCGATGATGTATATGTCTTTTATTTCTCATGTCACCGCCAGAGAAATTTTTGAGTTTAAGGGACATTCTTGAAACGAGAGGAATTACGTATAACCTTCATTAACCCTTTCACTGCCAGAGGTCCATTCACTCGCATTACAAAGTCGCGGTTGCATGAAATTCGATGAGCCTTAATTATGAGGTAGGATCGACTCAAATGTGGCTACACTTGGTCGTCAACTGAGCTGAAAGTGGTTAGGGATCTTGTCAGGTTAGAAAAACACACCATATACCTACGTGCTGAGAGTTACAGTACATAGACTATGATGCAACAACTCCACCACCACCACCACCACCACCAGCAACAACAACTGTAGCAGCAACAACAACAACAACAGCAATATTTTCTTTTTATTATTATCAAGACTTGCTTTGTTTTTGTGCAGTTTCTCAGATGTAATTGTAGTTCTTGCATAGCTCACTTTCATTAGAGTTCCTCGGGGCAATCGGCTTAGTTCATGATGCCAGTAAGCGGATTCCCTAATTAAAGCTTCCTTCCTCTGTCTCAGTGGCCCATCCTCCTTCACTACTCACTCATTCCTTTTGTCGTTATTATTTCCGTTTAACCCCTTGAAGCTGAGGACGCATTTCCATCTTACTTGTCCATTCTCCAGACAGTTTTATTTAGCTTTGGTGAGACTTCGAAGTAGGAAGGTTAGATGAAGCCTTCAGTTACCCCCATCAATACGGTGTCTTTCTTAAGCTGAAGAAAATCGTATGTAGATCGCAGAAATTAACTGCCAAAAATACGTGGTCAGACTGAAGGTGTTAACTGTAATGCAGATGCAGTTTTTACTCCATGAACACGTACAGGGACTAAAGCAATGTTGATTAAATGTTGACAACATGCACTGCCTTCCAGAGGGAAGCGACGGTGATGTATTTTTCACATTATGCACTACCTTCTAGTTTGGTTTTGATGATGCCCAGGTTTAAGGTACTTTGTCGATGAGTGCAGCACTTTGCCACAGGATGTCCTTCCTTGCGTCAACTCGCTATCGGTGGGTGGGATTAAAGACGCCACGCATTTTTCTCCATTTACTCTAACTAGGTCTCAAATTGCAATCCTTCCATCTTAAACGCTGGGTTGTAAGCGTAGATTAACATGGTAGAATGTAGCGGTATGATGAAGTCCTGTGGCAAGGATTGGTCAGTGACGGAACTTACCTAACACACCCACCGCGATTTAGAACACATTTGAATATAGTGCGGGCGTTTCTTTGTACAAGCACGCCATTGGTGAGTGATGAACTTGTGCTAGCGTCATTAAGCGGTAGTAAATCCATAAATACCACATACATTTGGACACAGTCATCAGAACACCCACTCTATTAAAAAAAAAAAAAAAGTATAGTTGTAAGAATTTCACGTACTTGTTTTAGTTACTGATTTTGCTGTAAATTATATAACGCTTTATATTATTTTATGGTCTTTCGTATGTGAGGTTTAGGTGCATTAAAAGAGAAGCGTGATGTCTGGGAGTCAACAGGAGTAAGATGTGTAATTGGTAGTAATGGAGGTTGTGGTTTGAGGTTCTTATGGTGGTGTTGGTAGCCAGGTACTGAGAGATGTGGGGTGTGAGATGAGGGAGTTCAGGGTGGCCGTGTCAGTATTGTTGTTATAATAGAGGCGGGGGATTACGGCGGGTATCAGTTCATGTTTACACCAGTGAGAGGCGTGGCAGATCCCCCTCTCCTCTCTCCTCCTCCCCTAGCCCCCTTCCCTCCCCTCATTCCCTCTCCTTCGTTCTTCATTTTCCCCACTACCAACCAACTCCCTCCCCTCTCTTTTCCTCGCCTTCCTTTCCGTCCCCTCCCATCCTCACTTGGCCCTGGATTACACTCCCAGCCCTTTGTCGCCCCCCATGCCCAGCCCTCAGGCACCGTTGGGGAGAATGACAGTCGGATTTCTGCATTCCTTATAGCATACACAAACAAACTGAAGACCATTTCCTTCTCGCAGCTTTGGTTTGTAAATTCACCACATCCTTAGGTGGGGAATAAAGATCAGGATGATTATGATGATGATGAATTCAGATTTATTTTTGCCTCAGCAAAAAGGCATAGGCAAACTTGATGTCTTCTCATTCTTTCTTCAGATTTGTTTCTGTAGACATGGAAAGATTAGGCACTCTCCTTCCCATGAATTGAGTTAGGAAGGGCAATTGATCCTAAGTTTGTTTAATGAACCTCTCCCCACGGACCTTAATTTTGTGTGTTTGTCTTGGCAGTAGTTCTCTTGCTGTCTGTAGAAACTGTCAGAATCTCACAAATTTTCGATAACCCAACTGTCAGTATTCACGAGGGTTGTAGGAATTTTAATATAGCATCATTAGTTTAGTAACTCATTTTGGACTACGTCGAAACTGTGTCTAAACTTACTGAGGTCTCGTTAAAACGACCTTGGTTTTTCAGTTATGTTGGTGTGGTGTGGTGTGTGGTTTGTGGTGGTGTGGTGTGTGGTTTGTGGTGTGGGGTGTGGCCTGTTTTGCTGTCGTGGCATGGTGTAATGTATGGTGTGGTGTGGTGGTGTGAGTAAAGGTCGAGGTGTGTGATGTGGCATGGTATGGTCTGGCCTAGTGTGGTATGGTGTGCTGTGTGTTATAGTTTTGTGTATGAAGTTAGAGGTGTGGTGTGGCGTGGCAAAGTGTGGTGTGATGATGTGAATGAAATAAAAGGTGTGGTGTGCTGCAGTGTGCCTTGGTGTACTGTGGTGTGCTGTGGTGTGGCGTGTCGTAGTGTGGTGTGCTGTGGTATGGTGTGGCGTAGTACCGTTTGGTGTGGTGTGGTGTGGTGTGGCGTAGTGTGGTGTACTGTGGTGTGGCGTGGTGTGGCCTAGCGATAGTGTGTCGTGGTGTTGTGAATGAAGGTAGACGTGTGCCTTGGTATGGTGTGTTGTATGGTATGGTGGTGTGAATGAAGGTAGAGGTGAGGACAGAGGATCACCGGCATAACAATAGCATAGGCCGTCCCAAGCACCAACGGCCCCATGTGTCCTTTTCCTGTGTTCTCAACGGCAGGACACTCTTACACGTCTCACTATTGTCACCTCATCGATGCTCTGCTGTCCTCTCCCGGCCTCTTTCATCTTTTTTCTCTACTCAGCGTATGACTGAGATTTTGTTTCGTCGGTATTCTCTTTAGATTTTTGTTTTCTCTATGATCACGTTACATACAGTAGCCTATATACCTACATTTGCAGTAATATAGGTGCGCATACATCTAATTGTGTTTGAAGGTGTGGAAATCCAGGGTATATGAAAAAATGATACCTTTATATTAGTGATATGTAACGCAGTTTCCTGTACCTCACTCAGATCCTGATATTTTATGAGTTATGAATGTATGAAATAGTTTGTGATACTCATTGGAATTCTGTTTTACGATACTCAGTGGAATTCTGTTTTACGATACCCAGTGGACTTCTGTTTTACGATATCTTGTAATATTGTTCACCACGAGGGAAAAATTCACATGTTTTTCTGTTATTTGTTATGCTGATTTTTACTTGGTGAATGATTATAGAGAGGTTATCATTAGAGGTTTGTTACATACAGATGATTGGCTGTATAAGTTGTTTAAGGAGAATTTTTCGGAGACCTTTTTTTATTTTTTCTTGTACGATGACATCTTTCCACACGCATTTTGATTTTTTTAAAGTAATGAAGGGAGGTGATTATCACTGGATTTTTTTTTGGCTTTTTATGGAACTTCAGTGAATGAAGTCTCTTTGTTGGCGCATAATTAGTTTTCACAGCGTAATTAAGTTAGGTAAAAAGGACATCAGCCGGTACGTCACTCAATTCCCCCCCTCTCAACGTCCCCCCCACCCCATCCCTCCTCTCCCTTGGTCGCCCTGGATAGTGCTACCTGGTGTGGATGGACCGGTCAGGCTGGTGGACTCAGTTTGTTTCCCCCTTGTCGTGTTTTAGGGGAAGATATGGACAGAGAAGATATTGTTCGCATCAGTGACCTTCGTGCAGTTGATAGGCTCTAAGCCATTTAATGAGCGGAGTAGATGATACACGGAGAGGTAGTATTAAGTTATTTTCTCTCTCATTACCACACTAGGATTACACACTTGATCACTCTACTTGCCCAATTCTTTAAGGCGGACACACTGTATCTTCTTCCATACGTTGTTGTTTCTCTTAATACTAATTCTCTTGTGCATTAACTTTTTATTCCCAGATATTTATACTCTACAACTGGTACATTCAGAGCAGTCTTTCGCAGTCTCTTGTTTCCCCTGTAGAACCTGGTAAGACAAACTGAAATGAAATGATCTTGCATTTGACTTTCTTGTTTGCCATTCTTTGGGAGGAGACGAGTTTTTAGGCCTTGAGCTTTGATTATTGTTATTGTTATTATTATTATTATTATTATTATTATTATTAAATATTATAAGAAAAAGGGAGACCAGCTGAATGGCCGACTGACTTAGAGACATTGAAATAAATGGGATAGGGTGGTAAATGTTGAAGCTGCCTCATAGCAGAATTAACCATTTTATAGTGCGTTAACTGTAACTTGAAAACGATCCCTAATTCCTTTAAGATTAGCTGATAGCCATGTGTAGTCAGATTAGGAAGGAGAGAATTTGACTAGTAACCAAGAAGATCCATCCCACCTCATAACTTAGGCTCATCGATTTTCATGCAATTACGATATAGTACGAGGGTTCGGGCTGTGAAAATGACCCACTTCCGGAGATGAAAATAAACCAGGTGTATTGTACTTAGATAGGTAAATAATCCCTGGTAATTATAAGCCTGTAAGGTGCTCATCATTCAGGAGTTTGGGAGTGAAATTGGAGTAGACAGCTTGCTCCCAGTGCTGCTCTACTTCGCCCGGCAACTCGTTTGAACATTAATTTATAGCTTCAGTAGTCATGTATTTTTCGCTTTACTCTCGCAATCTTCAGACGGTTTTTCTAGCTTGAGGGGCTTTTCGAAATGGAGGGATTAAATAAGCCTTGTGGAACCCCCCTCAGTGCGTTTTTTTTTTCTTTTACGTTGACAAAAATCGTCCGTCCATTAACAAGCATAGAGGAAAAAATACGCCTTCTGAGTGGATTTAATGTGTTCATGATTCTGGAAGCACTCTGAGTTTAGGTAATATTTTCAGCAGAGAGGAGCCAGAGTTAAGACTGTCTCCATTAACCCTCTCAAGGTTTGGACAAGTCTGCTATTTAATTCCAAGGCTGCTATTTTATTCCGCGTGACACCTGTCTATTTTACCAAGCTGGGAGTGAGTCATAGGAGCCGGAGAGCGTTAAGGTGTGCGTAAATCCGGAGGCACTTGTGTTGACGGCTCAGTGCTGTGCTAACTCGGCCTGACAGCTCCCTTACGAGATTAATTAACAGCTTCCCAGGCAGGCCCCTCTCCACCGCGTACCTGAAACAAGATTGGGTGGCGCTGAGTACCTGACCCATTCGTCCCCCTCGTGGTTGGAACAGTTGTAGTTTTCTGTTCAAGCATAAGTCAGACGATTTTAGTCAGCTGAGAGTGAGCGATAGGAGCCTGAGTGTAAAGACTGGTATCATTAGTCCTCTCATGGTCGGGACATCTCTTGTATTCTGTTCTAGGAAACGCTAGACGATTTTATTCATCTAAGAGTGAGTAATATGAACCTGAGAATGTTAACAGCTTTCCAGGTAGGCCCCCCCCCCACCATCTCCACAAACAAGATTGGGTGATAGAGAGGCCGGTCTATTAATGTGGTGGTGGAGGTAAATTGGGGGACGATGAGAGCCGGCTAGGGGGTCTTATCTCACAGGGGTCGTTATAGGGTGTGATAGAATTTGGGAGGGAGTGACTAAGGAGGCATATAAAGGCAGATAGGAAGGCAGAAGGAAGAAATAAGGCCTAGGGATGACTTTAATGCTAAGGGTTCCCAGTCTCGTAGGGGTTGTAAAGGGATGTCTCTGGCCACGAAATGTAAGGAATGGAGGAACGGAAGCCTAAAGGAGTTTGACCTAGAGAAGAGAATTGATTTAAGAAGGTAAGTAAAAGACCCATCACAGTATCACATTCAGCGGTGTGCCTGAAACAGGGTTGGATGTCCTAGAGGCTGATCTGGTAACTCCGCTATTATTGCTACAACCAGACGATTTTATTCAGCTCTATAGAGACAATTTTCCAAGTGGAGTAGACATAATCCCTTCTTAACCCCATTACTAGAAGAGCTCTGTCCTAAGTGAAGTGATATCATCTGGAAATAGCAGGGATAAATTGTAATGAAAAAAAGCAAAGAGTCACTGGACTGAAGGGGTTAATGTGGTGGTGGGGATGCATTAGAGGACGGTGAGAAGTGCCAAGGGGTTCAGTCTCAGGGGGAGGGGGAGGGGGGTCAGGATTTGATTGAATCTGGGACCGATTGACAGAGGAGGACATGTAAAGACGGTTAGGGTGGTAGAAATAGTGAATATGGCTTAGAGTAAGATAGAATTTGGGACGAAATGACCATGGGGATGAAATATAAGGACATGAGACGAAAATAGAAGAACACGACACAGGCACGAAATTATCATGTTTTTCTTTTTCTTGTCGTCTTGCTCTTCCACAGTCTCTCTGGCCGAGCAGACTCATCGACCACAAGCAAGCAGCCACATTTCCATAACAGATAAAGCCTTGCTGGGGTCGGAACAGGGTCCTTTGAGAAAGTAATTAGACATCCATTGTAATCATTTGTGTACAGGGAGCAATATCAGGTGTCGGAGAGGCAGATATGTTAGTATGGTGGTTGGGGCAATTAAGAGGATAATTAAAGCTTCCTAGCGGGTCCAGTCTCACGTTAGGGTGTGAATTCTGGACAAACTGGCTCGTAGGGTGACATGTAAAACCAGATAGAACAGCAGAAGAAAAAAACTTAAGTGAAGACATAAGTAAAATCATCGGAAGAACACATGTAAAATTACCTTCACAGGGGACAGAGTAGAGCCAGGTAGAGGGTCCAGTCTCTTAGGGTCGTTAGGGGCTGAGTGAATATGGGACAGGTTGGCGTAGGGGACGACAAATATTGGCAGACTGAAAGAATAAACCATGAGGGCGGAATCCATTTTAGTGAAGAATTATTCCAGAGTCGTTAGGGTAAAATTGGATCGGGATGACTTTAGGAATGACGTATCTAAAACAAATAGGTTGGTAAATTAAGAGATGTGGCACTTAGATGGAACAGATTGGGTGAAGAACAGAAAGGAGATAGATGTTACACAGTGTCAAGAACTAATATGGAAGCCGAACGTGCCGATAATGTCCGCTTCTGACATAAACTTGGATATGTCAGTTTAGGAATAGAGAACACTAGGTAGACGTGGATGACAGGTTGGTAGGAAACGTGAGATGGGTCAGTTTTGCTATTTCAGAGAGAACTTTCGTAAGAGATCAGTGGAAAATGCCCCTCAAAATCTGTCAGAGGGGGTGATACAGTGCACGGTGCCCGGTTAGGATCATACAGGAATGTTACGGTTAGTGCTGGATGATATAAGAGGGTATAGAAGACTGAATCTGAAGTGTGGAGTATGACAATTGAAAATGGTTTGGTGTAAGAGGGTACATGTATGCTAAAAATGAGTCGAGAGTAAATTGGTATATAAAGAGGGCATATATATATAAGACTGAATTCATGGTATAAGATATGAAAGAAGTGAGAATGGTTAGATATGAGAGTGAGTTTGAGGTAGTGAGAGTATGAGGTTGTAAAAATTTAAGAAGTAAAATATGGTATACTGAGTAACTTGTATGGAAGTGAATTTGAGGTAGGAAATACTGAAGAAGTGAAAATGAGTTTGTGCCTCTTGACTGTGGGGTAGAGTGACGGGTGTGGGGCAGGGGGAACAATGAGGCAACCTGACACCCCTGGCAGACGGAGGAGGGCCACTGTGTCACACCTTGTACCTCTTTGTGCCGCACCCCACACCCCTAACCTCTCACCCCTCCATCCCCAACCTTTGCCACCTCCTTCCCTCTTCTTTCCACCAGTCCCATCCCGCCGCCTCCTTCTCCCTTCCCTTCCATGCCTCTCCACTCCTCCACACCCCTCCCTGCCTCCTCCCTTTG
>JAGKTI010009232.1:0-31477 GCA_018397915.1 Birgus latro | reverse complement strand
CTGTATATGGATGGGGTTATGTCCCCATGGTTGTTCAATCTGTATATAGATGGGGTTATATCCGCATTGTTGTTCAATCTGTATATGGATGGGGTTATAAAAGAGATGGTGGTAGGTGGGGACCCTCACCATCCACTAACTTGATGTAGTGCTGCTCTCGGGTGCCTGCCCTTTCCTCTTTTCCTTCATTCCTTCCTGTTCTGTCTTTCTTTCCTTCATTCTTTCCTCTTCCTTCTGTCTATGGGCAACTCTACAGAGTGACAAGCCAAATGGTTTCCTGTACACCAGGAAACCATTTGCCATACTGGGTGGTAAATATATGACCAAATTATGGAAGCTGGTGGTTTCATGGGTAATTCAGGCTCTCCAGTCAGACTGAGCTGGTGCAGATTTACATCCAAGGGGTGGTTGGGGTCTGTTGATCACATAATGCCACTCAGGGTTAAGTGAGGCTGGTCACTCATCTTAAATGTCAGAACCAACTTGCATATCCCTGTGCTCCTACACTCCTCTTGGGGCAACACATGATAAGATGATGAATGAATGATATAAAAGTGGTACAAGGTAGGGCAGCGGATGTTGGAGTGGCCCTAATGAGAGAGGGCAGTGTTTGGAAGCTCCCTGTACTGTTGTTTGCAGATGATAATGTATTGTTAAGTGACAATGAAGGGGAACTGCAAGGCTTGGTGAATGAGTTTGGGAGAGTGTATACGAAATGGAATCTAAAGTTGAATGTAGGGAAGAGTATAATTATGATCTTCGAGAGAAATTAAGTCACTGAATGCACAGTGAGGCTGGATGAGGAGGAAATGGAAAATGTGAGTGCATTTAAGTACTTGGGTAGTAGACCAGGTCATAAGAAAAAAAAAAAAAAATGAATTAAAGTCCAGATTTCTTTTTATAACAGAGGAAAACTTGCTCCTATATAAAGGCAAGAGAATTGCAAAAAATTATATCAGTATCATGTCAGTAAGAGATAGTGCCTGGACACTATTAAGCAGCCCTTACCTAGCACACTGTGACCGTGCACTACCCAGAACTCATCACGAGGAGGTGGCTGCAAATGGAGTTCCACATCTAACCCATCCCATCCACCCTTCCATTAAACTGGGCCAGATTTACTCTGTTTTGAAGTCCGCTGATTTGAATGCTGGCATTACTTTTCTTGATCTGAATATGTTTCTTATATACCCATCTCTGTTTCTGTAACCATAAAAGTTTGCAGATATTTCACTCACCAGCTTTACTGTGCATTCAACTGACTGAGTATTGCAAGGATACTTTGGACACAGCTTTTCCACAAGTTTAGGATTTTCAATCAGACCATGTAGTTCAACATCACTCAAATTCTTGAGGAGTGGTGGTACTGTAATATCCACCACATCCCAGCTGATCATTTGAGTATTACGATCTGTCTCCAAATTTATCTCTGGTACTTTGAATTGTCTTCTTCCTTGTCTTGGGTTGTTTCTTGCTGCTAGAATTTTCTTCACAGCATCTCTTCTGATGTCAATATCTTCACCAAATGACATGCTCAAAAGCATGTTTTCCGGATGGGCATAGAAAGCATTTGTTTGAATAGCCTGGGTAGCAGCCTTATATGCTCCCAAGCATTCATCTTTCATATGTTTGATCTTGGTAACAGCATTGAATAGATGTTTTGGGCCAGTGACACAAGAAGGATTTTTCTTAATCTCAAACCAGGTCGGAATGTATACAGTCATCAAATATTTGGCTAATGTTTTCAATGGTTGGGAAGAAAGAGGTACTGAGCAATACAGTCTCAAAATCCTTGCACTTGCTGTCAGCCATCTTCAGTGTGCTAATGGGCCTGGTTCAACTGAAGAGAATGATGCAAGAAATTTTCCAGGTGATAATGCATACCATATAGTCAGAATATATTTTTGATCCTTACTTAAATCTAGCCCTGAATAGGTCTCATGAAAATTCTTTGCATCATCTACTGGGATTGGTTCAAAATTTACCACAGGGAGGTTAGTAATTGTTTCTCCTATCTTCTTCCTAATCTTTCCTTTGAATGCTGTGGGCCCTGAGGTTTCACCAACAGAATGTTTAAATATATGCAGAAATGGAAGCTCACAGAAGTGTAACAAACATATAAGCCACTGAAAAGGATGGTTAAGAAAGTCTCCAATCAATTTTATTGCTCCGCCCTTTGTCCCTGTGTTAACAGGTGTACCATCACACCCTATTGCAACAAGCATCTCAGTCTTCAGCCCACAGTTCATCATGCACTCAGATGCAGCTGCTGTTCCCCCATCAGGAGATACATGCTCAAGGTATTCAGAGCCTGGTTCTAACTAACGAAATGTGTTCTGCATATCTGCTTACTTGGTGAATGGACAAATAACCATTTTCATCTTTTCTCTCTTCCATTGTTAATGTTTTGTCTTTTTTTCCATCAAAATACAGTGCTGTTATGTCTTTTCTATATTCTAAAGTCTTTCTCTGCCTGATTTTCTGGCACGTCTTAGTTTTGACTTGTCTATAACTAAATTCTTGTTTTCAGGTGAAACAAGTCCAGCACCCACCAGAGCGGAAGTGGCAACTGAAGCGGCACCTCTATCACTCACACCAAATCGATCAGCTTCTCACGCAACCAGTTCACAGATGATACGCATTGGTGCTAGCTTAATTTTTTGCTCTTTTTTTTCTACACTCGGACAATATGTTTCACCTGTACCATCATTTTCCAAACTATCATCAGTATCACTCATTTCCTCCATCCCACTTCGACCTTTCTGACAAATAGAATAGCAAGTTTTAACTTTGTAGTTCTCTGCATATCTTTTTCTTTTTTCCTCATTGTAACAGGATTTTAGTTTCTTTTGTATCCACTTTTCCAATGCAGGCTACATCTGTCTATTTCTTCTTTGATCTGAAAGGAACTCTCTTTCACTTACGGGCACCTCTCTTTTCTTGGAACACTTACACTCTTTGAAGAATTTACATTTGCAACTGGAGATATCAAACAGCTCCTTCTGCATATGAGTTTTATAGTTTTCAAGCTGTTTGTTGTAGCAGTCTTTCCCCTTGTTTTTCACTTGGGTCTTGAAGCTACTTAGAATGGCTGTCCAAAACCAACTGTGTAATTCTTGTTCTGTGAACACAAGGAACTGAAGCTTTTTCCCAAAGACACTGAAGTTCTGATCCCAGATCCTTCACTATTTCCTTCACTGACACTTTTGATTTTTCTGTTTCAGCAAAAAGTAAGTGTCTTTCCACATCTCACTTCACTGGAAGTTGCTTGTCACCAATAATTCTTAAAGTGCCGAAAATATAATGAGTTAGGGCAGACTGAGTAGTGTGAGCCATATTTGTAGTTCTCCAAGATATTTAGCTATTACGCATTAATACCTGAAAAATGAAAAAAAAAAAAAAATGACAGCAAAGAATACATGATTTTAAGAAACAAAACAAAAAACAAAAAAACACAAAATACAAGTTCTGACCTATAAGTCTCCTACGACGGCTCTGATCCGTGAGATTCAGCTAATGGTGAAATATTGACGAGGCAGGCGCCACCTCTATATGAACATAGATTACACCAAAATTTTGCATACATGATACTTTCATTATGGATCAACTTTTCTTTGGTATTATAATTTAAAATTTACAAGTTGGATTTTTTGACATGATCTATTGGGTAGTGTGATGAGTGAGGATGGAAGTTTTGAGGGAGAAGTGCTTGAAAGTGTACAACAGGGAAGAAAAGTTGCTCGTTCTTTGAAAGCAGTGATAAGGAACAGGGAAGTGAGAATGGAAGTAAAAAAGTTGCTGCATGACCGTTTTGCGATACCTAATGTATGGAAGTGAAACTTGAACCTTCTTGGAAGGACTCAAGTCAAGAGTGAGAGCAGTGGAAATCAGTTACCTGAGAGGAGCATGTGGAGTTACATGGAGAGACAAACTGACAAATAAGAGTGTCGTGGTGAAGATGTGATTGAAGGAGAAATACACTGAGGTGGTTTGGCTATGTGAAGAGGATGGAGAGTGAGGGACTAATAAGGAGAGTGTATGTGAGTGAGGCTGAGGGGGGGAGAGGGAGGGGGAGGCCAAGGATGAGATGGAGGGATGGAGTAAAGAGGTTTATAAGAGAAGAGTATGTGAGCAGGAGAGCAGGGCAGTGAAATGGCACTGGAGAGGGTATATAACATGGAGGCGATTTTCTTGTGGCCACCCCTTACAGGATTGAGGTGTCTGGCAATAGACAGTGATAGACAGGTAGTTTGGCACTGCCAAAAAGCAGTTAGGTTAGATCGGAGGCATTCAGAAGGGCTGTGTGATGTGCCCCATTTAACAACCATTGTTTGGTATAGCCGATGAAAGTTCGGTGGGCTCTGAGGATTTGTTAAATCTGAAATCCATTATATCAAGGTTCACTATAGCAAGGGTTTACTGTATATGAAACTGACAGGATGATACTGTGCCAGATGTCAGCATGAATATCATTTATAAACTGTAATGCATGTGGATAAAGGTGAAGGGCACCTTTGGCAAACAGGCCATGTGAGAAGAGTAACTTTTATGTTAGTGAAGTGATGAGCATTATAGGATGAAGATATCTGGAGATGTAAACATACTGAAACAGAAATGGTGAAGTGTGCAGTTCCACAGTGAGGAACAAAATAGTTGGGCAGCATTTAGAGATAATTTAAATTATTAATGAGATGATGTGTACGAGTAGGCAGAGGTGGTTTGGATGTGTGGAAAGAATGTTTGAGTGGAAATTTAAATCTTTAATGAGTATGGATTTCTCATAACTGAAAGCCCTTCTCTCAATGGCAAGAACCAGCAACCAAGAAAAGCTCAGACTTCTGTCATGTCTGAAACTGCAAATTCACCACAACAATAAACTACAGTATTTTCAATCTAACCACTGATTAACCCATGTTGGGTTGACTTGCACCTTGATCTCATGTAAAGCTTCACTGTACCTACAGGTCTGCAGCTCACCATGGGTTAACTTGCCATGAGCATTAAAATTGTTTGATCTATACGTAAAACCATCATAAACACTGGGAAATTTGCACTTTCGGAAAAACAAGGATATTATTATTATTAGTGTTGTTGTTGTTGTTGTTTTTCTAACCTAACTTACCTAACTCTGTCCACTTAGACAATTCTGGTGCTGTTCCTCGATCACTTCCCCCATCTGACTTCCTCACGGCTGACATTAAAATTTCTTCAGATGATGCATTTTCTGCCATCACTGGCCTCAATACTAACTGGGCATATGGGCCTGATGGGATTCATCTTGTTGTTCTCAAGAACTGTGGTTCTGTGCTTACACTCTACTTAGGTAAGCTCTTATGTCTTTGTCTATCAATTTGTACCTTTCCTTCTTGCAGGAAGTTTGCTCTCATTCAGACAGTCCCAAAGAAGGGTGACCATTCCCAACCCACTAACTATCATCCAATTGCTTTAACATCCTGTGTCTCAAAAGTTTTCAAGTCAATTCGTAACAAAAAAATTTTAAAACATCTTTCCTGTCATAACCTTCTTTCTAATTGTCAGCATGGGTTCCGTTAGGGACGCTCCACTGGCGATCGTCTCACCTACCCCTCAGACTCCTGGTCATCCTCCTTTCCGGACTTTGGCGAAAGTTTTGCCATTGCACTTGACATCTCAAAGGCTTTTGATCGAGTCTGGCATAAATCTTTAATTTCCAAACTGCCCTCTTACGGTTTCTATCCTTCTATCTGTGTCGCCATCTACAGCTTCCTTTCTGGTCATTCTATGGCTGCTGTTGTAGACAGCCACTGTTCTTCACCTAGATCTATCAACAATAGTGTTCCTCAGGGCTCTGGCCTATCACCAACTCCCTTCCATTTATTCATCAATGACCTTCTAAGCTGTACATCTAACCCCATCCACTCATACGCTGATGATTCCATTCTTCACCTTTCCATTTGGTTCTTGCAATGTCCATCTCAGCAGTTACTTTAACAAACCAGGGACGAGGCTATGGCACACCTAATGTCTGACTTGGCTCATATCTCTGATTGGGGTAAAAATAACCTTGTTGTTTTTTATGCATCAAAGACTCAGTTCTTACACCTACCAACCAGAAAAAATCTTCCACAGGATTACCCACTAATGTTTAATAATATCCAGCTTAATCCTGCATCATCCTTAAACATACTTGGGGTTTCATTCTCTCGGGACTTATCTCGGAAAATTCATATAATATCTCTTGTAAAATCTGCTTCCAAGAGATTAGGTGTGCTAAGCTGACTCTGTGCCTTCTTTACTCTTGCACAACTGTTGACTTTATACACGGGTTTTATTCGCCCCTGTGTAGAGTACAACTCTCATGTGAAGGGAGGCTCCCCACATACAGCTCTTCTCAATAAGGTGGAGTCAAAGGCTTTTTGTCTCATTAATTCTCCTCCTCCTACTGGCTCCCTTCAACCTGTCTCTTCACTGCACTGCTGCCTCATTATCTCTTTTCTATCGCTACTTCAATGGTCACTGCTCCTCTGAACTGTCTGCTTGCATCCCTGCACCCTACGTCTGGCGTGTAGCACCCGCCTAGCAACAAACTCTCATCCCTTTTCTGTCCAACTCTCTAATGCAAGAGCTGACTGTTACTCCCAGTCCTTCATTTATGCAACAGGTCAGCTCTGGAACTGTCTCCCTCTGTCTGTATTTCCTACTTCCTATGACCTCGAGTCTTTCAAACACAGTGTCCATGCATCTCAAAATGAACGGATCTTGTATTTGGCTCTCTTTTGTATTGTTTTTGTTTTTTTCTTGGAAGGAACAGTTTGCAGGCTCCTGGGCTTTGGTTCCTTCTTCCTTGCATTAAAAAAAAATAACAATAAATAAATTAGCCAGTAATACTGAGTTCTTATTTCAGCCTATACTCAATCCAGTTATCTTACTGGCATTCCATAAGATCTCACCTGTACATAAACTTTTTCTTGTATGGGACTTCCATCAGTAACCAATAATAACAAACATATAACATTACAGCATTAATCTATCCATTTTGCGCCAGAACAAGAATCACATCATTTACTCAACCAATCCCAGGCCAAGTTGCTGCCTGGGCAACTCAGTTTTGTCACAGTCTCTGTGAAAGTAATAGGGACTCTCATTCCTGCTCTTGTTTTTTCAGAAATGTAAGGCCAATAACTAAGGAAATTGGAATTATTTTGTTTGCGACAAAACTGCCCGGGGTCTAGGTACGCTAATGCCTAAGATGGCCTGTAATTCACTTATTTTGGGGGAGACAGACATACCGGTATCTCAAAAACTGTCGATTTCCAATGGATCTGAAGGTAAAAATTGAATTAACCATTAAATCCAGCTACATGGTATCCACCTATAGCCAGATGACATAATCCTGTAAAGGGTGGCCATTTGTCTCTTGAGTTAGTTGTTTTACTGGAAGGGGCACTAAACCTCTGCCAACCTACTTCCTGACATGTAGGAAACATGCATGGCTTGGTTATATGGATACCATCCAGGACTGTAAATGGTTTCCTGGCTTACAGGAAACCACTAGGCTTGTCATTCATTGTAAAGCCATCTGAAAATGAAAGATGAGCAATAAAAAGTGACAGGGAAGATCAGATGCAATACAAAAACAAGAGGGCAGACACAGGAAAATGAATGATAAAAGTAAAGGAAGAAATAGGCAGCACCTCAAGTGAGTGGATGATGGTCACCACATAAAAACCAAGTGAAATAACATCAATCCATCGCTAAGTTGAGGACGATCCTTAACCTGAGGCGTCCCGTCCACGTATGGGTACGTTGCAACGTTTTGTCACAGCTAGACCCATCGACGTACAGGTACGTTGCGCAATTGCAAGGTTCATAATTTGCACAATTTTCAAGTTTCACTGGTGTTTTTTGGTAGGCATATGTGGGAGACCTTCCTCTAACTGCTGTCAAGTAGGAATACTGCTTGGCCCCACCTGACCCCCCTCCCCCCCCACTCAGCAATTCACCTGTTAGCAGTGCCCTGGCCAGTAAAGACTTGTTGCCCCACGGTCTCTCCAATGACGAAATTCACGGTGAAAGTGATTCCTGAGGTGGAGGACAAAGAAATAAAGAAGCCAGAGAAAGAAACAAACAGAAGTGATGAGGTGGTAATATCGTAAATGAAGGTGCCATATGTGGATGTGTTTGGTGACTGAACAATGCTTCTATTGCCTATATAACAGTGTGAAAACCAATATAGTCTTGTACTACACATAAATTCGTACCAAATAAATAAATAAAATAAGTAATTCAAAGTGGCTTGAATTAGTTTGGCCTCTCAAAGTTCGCTTTCTTTGAGGGCCGATACCCTGAGAAAGAACGAAAGGTATGGCTGACTCATCACCTGTAGCTCCATTTATAGGGTCAAGAGGGTGATTTCTCTATGTTTCTCACCAAAAGCAAAGGTCTGAGCCAAAAAGAAATTTTTCCAAAATTGCTCGGGACTGGGGGGTATCGGAGGTGGGAAATCGGTCAGGGTGTGATGGGTTAAGGAAACACAGGACCTGCATATTTTGCAGTTTCTTCAATTCTTCTCTACCATAGCTCTTCATGGGTTTCTTTAAGTATATTCTGATAGCACTTGCAAATTTCCATGTTTTTATTTTAAGTGTTTGAAAAGAGGTATTTATACAGTCCCTTGTGGTGCACAAAGGCAGACAGATGCCATATTAGAGTGCCATTTTTTAAATAAAATGACCTTTATCAGTGTCTATTTATCCAAACCTAACCTACCGATATATTTTTGTAACAACCTAAACTTATTAATCTTAACCTATTTTATGCTAACCTAACCAAACTTATCCTAACCTACTGCTTAGTGGCTATTAATCCAAACCTAAATTTTCATAACCCAACATATTTTATGTTAATCCTAACAAAACATGCTAACCTAACCTATTGCTTAACCATACTGTCTTTATTGCCCACCTTTACAAGGCGGAGTGATACTGTTATTCCCCGCCTCTGCGTGTCTGTCGGTGTGTGTGCGTGTGTTTATCTGTTCCCAATATGTCTCATGAATGGCCTGTGCTATCAAGATGAAACCTTCAGGGTATCAAGGTATGGCCAAAATCTTGGCCGAGTTAGAAAATAGGCACTCGGGGTCAAGGTCAAGGTAAAAAAAATGGTTGCCAAAGGTCAACTAATTTCTATTGCCTGCCTAAAGCACCATTGTATCTCATGAGCGGCTTCAGCTATCGACATGAAACCATCAGGGTATCAAGATATGGCCAAAATCTTGGACGAGTTCAAAAATGGGCACTTGGCATCGAGCTCAAGGTCATCAAAGTGGCCGCCAAAGGTCAAATAGTTTTTATCGTCCGCCTGTAGCACTAGTGAATCTCATGAACAGCTTGAATTATCAACATGAAACTTTCAAGGTATCAAGATATGGCCAACAGCATATTCTGGCAGGTGATCACCATTTGCCTCCCCTCATACTCAAAAATACTTTTGTGCACCTTTACAAAATCACTGAATCAATTCAAAAGGTTATTTCTTTCTTTTTTCAGAGGTAGTCCTATGTCTTCTTAATGATTACCAAGATGTACCGTATGGGCTGAAACAAGTACCGTAAATTACCAAAGAGCCAACAGTCCTAACTAATCTAGTTCAACTAATCTAACTTAACCAAGAGACGTGATGCCGAAACTGAAGGGGAAAAAAAAAAAGTTCAAGTGCACACTGGTCAAATTTACCGTAAGGTTCCGTAACTTGCCTAATTATTGAAAAAGACAAAACTTGACAAAAAAACGTGTTATGGCTACTTCAGCATATCTACCTAGTTTCGTAAGATATATCCTAATTAAAACTGAAGAACCACAAGACAGATTACATGATGCAATAACTCCGTGGATGGTTGCGATCCTTTATCAGCCTCTCGACCTGTCATCCTTCTGCAATGCAGTACACGATTTGAACTACAAATAAATGTTATGAATCTCACAACACCGTCAGATGACAATGTCAGAAACTATAACTTACTGTCTGTTGTCGGAAATTACAAACGTGCTGACTTACGATAAGCTACTGTACCTTCTCTCTTATCTCGATGTACACAACGCACTCGACTGGATAGGTGCAACGAAATACCGAATCGTCTGTCATTTACCGAATTGGCAGTTTTAACTATAAAACATAATTTTTATCAACATTTAGGTTCCTACGCACCTAATTATCTTAAACCTCGGGGACGTTCTAAGGACCTGCAGGAAGTCGCCTCATCCACCACAACCGTAGAGGAATCGCCAGATTCGCCACACGGTCATCCAAAGACCATCCAGGCAAAGCATCGGCCACCGGCGTCACCAAGGGATGTCGTAAAGGAGTACCCGCAGAAGCCTATTATAGTGTGAAGATCCAATGTGGAGGAGGTGGGGCAGGGGAGGGGGAGGAAGGCCGAGGACATCCAGGATAACTGGAAGGTGGTCGGACTCGGACCCCAACTATGGGCCAGTCCAAATGGCCGAGCCACCGAAAGTCTCCCCCACATGAAGATGCTACGTGTTTAAGGCCCAACTCCTTGTATATACCTTGATCATGAGCTATTATGCTTGGGTTCTTTTCAAGACCGGGTCTAGTGCATACAACTAAAGGAACAGGGCATAAAAACTATTTTTTTTTTTTTAATGCACGGAAGAAGGAACCAAAACAGGGCCCGCATACTGTTCCAAGAAAAAGCAAAAACAATACAAAAGAGAGCCAAATTCAAGATCATTCATTTCGAGATGCCTGGACACACTGCGTTTAAAAGATTGGAGATCATAGGAAGTAGGAAATACAGACAGGGAGACAGTTCCAGAGTTGACCAGTTGCATAAATGAAGGACTGGGAGTAACGGTTAACTCTTGCATTAGAGAGTTGGACAGAAAAGGGATGAGAGTTTGTTGCTAGACGGGTACTACGTGCCCGTCGTAGAGGTGGAGGGATGCAAGCAGACAGTTCAGAGGAACAGTGACCATTGAAGTAGCGATAGAAGAGAGATAAAGAAGCAACAGTGCGGCAAAGAGACAAAGGTTGAAGGGAATCAGTAAAAGGAGGAGAGTTAATGAGACGAAAAGCCTTTGACTCCACCCTATTGAGAAGAACTTCATGTGGGGAGCCTCCCCACGAGAGTTGTACTCCATACATGGGCGAATAAAACCAGTGTACAAGGTCAACATCTGTGAAGGGGTAAAGAAAGTTCGGAGTTGGCCCAGCACACCTAATCTCTTGGAAGCAGATTTCACAAGAGATGTAATATGTTCTTTCCAAGACAAATCCCGAGAGAATGAAACCCCTAGCATGTTCAAGGATGATGCAGGACTGAGCTGGACATTATTAAACATTAGTGGGTAATCCTGAGGAAGATTTTGTCGGGTTGATAAGTGTAAGAACTGAGTTTTTGATGCATTAAAAATAACAAGTTTATTTTTACCCCAATCAGAGATATGAGCCAAGTCAGACATTAGGTGTGCCATAGCCTCATCCCTTGTTTGCTGAAGTAACTGCTGAGACGGGCGTTGCGGGAACCGAATGGAAAGGTGAAGGGTGGAATCATCAGCATATGAGTGGATAGTGTTAGATGTACAGCTTAGAAGGTCATTGATGAATAAAAGAAAGAGAGTTGGTGATAGGACAGAGCCCTGAGGAACACCACTGTTGATAGGTCTAGGAGAAGAACGATGGCCGTCTACAACAGCAGCTATAGAATGACCAGAAAGGAAGCTAGAGATGAAGGCACAGATAGAAGGATAGAAACCGTAGGAGGGCAGTTTGGAAATCAAAGATTTATGCCAGACTCGATCGAAAGCCTTTGAGATGTCAAGTGCAATGGCAAAGCTTTCGCCAAAGTCCGGAAAGGAGGATGACCAGGAGTCTGAGGGGTAGGTGAGATTGCCAGTGGAGCGTCCCTGACGGAACCCATACTGACGATCAGAAAGAAGGTTGTGGCAGGAAAGATGCTTTAAAATTTTTCTGTTAAGAACTGATTCGAAAACTTTTGAGACACAGGATGTTGAAGCAATTGGACGATAGTTAGAGGGTTGGGAAAGGTCACCCTTCTTTGGGACTGGCTGAATGAGAGCAAACTTCCAGCAAGAAGGAAAGGTATAAGTTGACAGACAAAGGCGAAAGAGTTTACCTAGGCAGGGTAAGCACAGAAGCACAGTTTTTGAGGAAAACAGGAGGGACTCCACCAGGCCCATATGCCTTGTTAATATTGAGGCCAGTGATGGCAGAAAATACATCAGCTGAAGAAATTTTAATGCTAGTCATGAGGAAGTCTGAGGGGGGAAGTGATGGAGGAACAGCACCGGAATTGTCTAGGGTAGAATTGGAGGAGAAAGTCTGAGCAAAGAGATCTGCTTTATCAGCAGAAGAAATAGCTACAGAGCCATCAGAGTAGAAAAGAGGAGGGAAGGATGAACCAACCTTACACGTATATTACCTTAGTTACAACACTGACAGATACAGATACAGTATTTCCAATAAACTGTCTAGGCACAACACACAGATCAGACTAGAGGATTTGAGACTGGGCAACTGGGTTGCCTGGGCTGTTTACAGGTGGCGGCCAGGTGTAGGAGGAGTCGCGGGGCAGTCGTCCCCCTGCAGGAGGCACGGGACTCTCACCAGGGGCCAGGTCGTCTTCACTGGGCTGCAGGGCTGCGTGGAAAGCGGCCCCTCGTTGTCAGGGCCTCATTGTGGGGTATAGCCTTCCGGACTTGGGCTGAATAGGGTGAGCAGGCACTCTTATCTGCGCCTACTTTGGGCATCGGAGTTCTGGCTGGTGGGGCTGAGTAGGTCGCGCCCCGGGGGCCTGGGGACACCCCTAGGCATCTGGGGGCTGAAGTCTGCCTTCGGTGGAGTCACCATCAGGGGTGGTCTGCGGCAGCTCTTCTGTCGGGAGTCCGGCAGCCGGGGTCATCATCGGGGCACTGGCTGTAGCGCGCAGATCCCCAGGCTGATCACAGGACCACTCCAAACCTCCTCCAGCTGCAGCTCTTCCAGAGGCTTACCTCTGTGGGGAGAGAAAGAGAGTCCTGCTTGGCTGCAGGAATGGTGGGTGGCCGAGCCAGGGATGTCCTCTATAGGGCACGCCCCAGGAGTAGAGGATAGGGAGCGGACGGTGGCCTGCTCTGTCCTCCCCGTGTGGACGGTGCCCGACACGGCGGTTCCTCCATCTCCCAGGACTACAGGAGGTGAACGGACGGTGGCGTCTTCACCCGACCCGACACGGATGGTCGCCTGTGTCACAGTCCTGCACCCTGCAGAGGGGGTGGCCAGAGGACAGACGGTGGCTAATCCTCCCTGGCCGGTACGGACGGTGGCCTGTGTAATACCATAATTTTAAGGGTAATTTAAGTATATTTAAGTTTGTATAAGTAAGTATAATATAAGTTAATATAAGTGTAGTATAAGTCAGAATAAATGTAATGTAAGTGTAGCCCTAAACCCCTGATTAATTCATCTGCAATGGATAGGGAGTGATCATCAAATTCCATATTCAGGCTTGTTCCCTGTTAATATTTGTAGCAAAAGTGATACTCTAGTAATAAAGGAACTGTATACAGTGATTAGGGGAGTGAAAGTCGTGGTCAGTTCTCACGGTAGAGACGAAAGTTTAGCATGAGTCTAATAATCGGGAAAGTTTGTATTCATACTTTGAATTCGTAATTTGTAAGTTAGGTTTGGTATTATCATCTTTTTGTACTACATAGTAATGAATTAAAGCTTAGTTAAATTCTAATTGCTGATAATAGACATTTGTAAATGCGAAATTTGCTTTACACTCGCGTTTAATCACGTAGACCTGACAACTGCGACACATGGTTATAAGTAGTTTAAACACTCATTGGTTTAGGCTTCGGTATAATTGTCAGTCCCATACAATTACCGCAAAATTTTAAATGTCGCAAGTCAGTCCGTCTATGTATGTCGAGTGTGAACGCCTTATTTCATATTCCTTGTTAGTTGTAGACGGTAATCTTGCAGAGGAATTTGTCGAAGTCAGTTCCGACATTGGGACAACCGCGAGGAAGAGAGCATGTGGCCGAAGGCGAGAGACACTCAGTTTGCTCTTTGACGCAGTGTCGTCCGCAGGTGAGTAGTTCACGTGCTCTACATTTTCCCCCTTTTTTGTTCCTATAATTTAATCCTCTATATATATATTAGTAGGCTGACTGATAATGTTTCCTCTAACTTCCTTTCGTAATGACTTTGCTCTTTGACGCCGTGTCATCCGCAGATTGCCGTTGTTCCTCCTGCCCCGACGAAAGAAGTAACCAAACGGTTCTTCTCGTTTGTGCCCGTTACACAAATTCCCCCCCCATTTTTCTGTTACACGTAATCAAATGTGGTATTGATTGGTCCATTAGAATTATCTATCCTTTCAATGTGAAGTGTTTAGGTTGATAGAGTTTTGGTATTCACATGTAATTGTTTCCCCTAAAAGCACCGATTATTCATCCAGTTTAAAATCTTGAGCCAGTAGTATCTTTCTTTGAATGTAGTATCAATTTATGAATAACTTTTTGAGTTAGAGTGTATGTTCCAGACTTGGTGTAGTATTTTGTGGAAGTGGTGTCTCCGGGAGATAGCTTAACGAGTCCGTTAGAGACTGTGAGAGTACTAGATATGCATGAGATAGAATTATTTTGAATACTGTATTAGGCTAAGAGGTGAAGATATATATACTGTATATATATTAGTGCATGTAAATGTAAAATCAGGCATATATCCGACTGTGTAGAACACTATACATCTTAGTGTGATAATATTCCGAGTATTCAATCAGCTGTGGTGATCACACGCTTTGAAATATTTGATCCTTGTTATATTTAGTCTACCCTGTGATAATCTCAGTGGGAAAGAGAATTTATTTATTTCTGTTTTCTAGGAATTCATAGTCTAAAAAGTAACCTATGGTTAATTTGATCAATGTCTAGTTTCTTATATTGTATGTTTAGACTTAGTAAATATTAGATTCAGTTTTTTTGTGTTTGAACTATTATCCTCTGGGAAGTTTATTTGTGAGATTGAGTGGCCTTGCAAGGTGTGTTGCTGTCTTAAGACTCACGCACTGTAAATTATTCATGCTACCCTAGTCACTTATTCACAATGCCTCAGTGCGCTATGTCTTACTTTAGTGGAGCTAACAATTCTTTCCCAGCATTCACTGGGTTGTGGCAGCCTACTTTTGTAACTCTGATTCCTAGTGATGGTATCTCTTCTTATTTTCAGTAATTAACGTGGAGCCTAGTTAGTGGGATATTACACCGGTGTCAAAGTGGTGGGATTGGTAATTTCCTATTTTATATACAGTAAAAAATCTCATTATTACACTGGTGGTAAAGCGGTGGAATCTTCTTATTTTATATACAATCCAAAAATCTCATTATTACACTGGTGTCAAAGTGGTGGGACTGGTAATTTCCTATTTTATATACAGTCTAAAAACTGCATTATTACACTGGTGGCAGCGGTGGGATTGTTAATTTCCCGTCTTATATACCCTTCCAAAAATTCCATCGCCACACTGGTGGCAGTGGTGGAATTTAGACAGAAATCCGGTATCAGTACACTAGAGGCCCACTTAATCTTATAATTCGTGAACTCCTAGAGGATATCATAAGAGTGAATATTGAAAATTTTCACAGTAGTGGACCATCATAGCTGATTTGCTAGGTTCTTCCCCCCCTTACAATAAAACAATCCACACACATCACAAACTCGGGCAGTATGGGGCAGACTATGACACATCTCTCGGTGTCATCTGGGACAATAGAAGCGAAATTGAATCAGGTTGGAGCTGGAGCTCCAGTGTGGATTGGGAGGAGAATCATGGTGCCTGAGGTGCATCGGGGACTTGTCATGAAAGAGGACGGTCCGTTTTGTGTGGTGGAGGAGCTAATGGATTGGCGTGTGGGAGTGGTGGAAGTTGTGTTCGCAGGGAAGGAGATGCAGGGAGCCCCAGGACGGGTGGGGCCCTGTTGCAGAGGAGGAGAGTGGCTCTTGGAACCCCCAGAAGAAGCCTTTGAACCTGATCCGATGGAGGAGTAACCGCCGCCCTGTGAGAGATGTCCTCCCCGAAGACTTATTGGAAAGTGTTAACCCGCCGAGTCCCGACTGTTTTTTTTACCCAGCCTACCCCCAGATCCCGACCAATTTTCGACTTTTTGTTTTTTGGCTGAAACCTTCGCTTTTGGTGAGAAACATCAAAAATTCATTGTGAAATCACGATCCTAAGGTTAAAAAAATGTTGATACAGGTGTCACTCAACCTTACGTTTTCCTTCTTTTTCAAGGTACCTGGCTAAGAAAACGAACTATGGAAGGGTTGACTAATTCAAGCCACTTTAAATTACGTATTTACTTCATTTATTTGGTACGAATTTATGTGTAGTAAAAGTCTATAATGGTTTTCACGCAATAATATAGGTGTTTATAAGCATTGTTCACTTACCCAAAACCCCAGTATATGGCACCTTCCTTTACGACATTACCACCTCATCACTTCTGTATGTTTCTACCTCTAGCTTCTTTAAGTTTCTTTGTCCTCCACCTCAGGAATCACTTTCACCATGAATTTCGTCATTAGAGAGACGGTGGGGAAACATACCTTTACTGGCTGGGATACTGCTAACAGGTGAATTGCTCAGTGTCGGGGGAGGGGGGGAAAGGGGAGGTTAGGAGGGGCAAGGGAGTATCCCCGCTTGACAGCAGGTAGAGGAAGGTCTCCCACATATGCCTACCAAAAATCACCCGCGAATGTTGAAAAATGTGCACACAACGGGCCTTGCAATTGCGTGACGTACAATGCATGTCGTTGGGTCTGTCCACAGAAAAAAGTAGCGACGTGCATCGTACGTCGATGGAACTCGGCGGGTTAAGTATTTTTAAGCTGGTTATGGCAGTATCAAGTTAAGTGTTGGATAGGGAAATGTGTGCGGGTCAGACTGTCTGACGATTGACTGTGATAGTTCAAGAGTTCAGAGAGTTTAATCTCATAACTAGAGTTCATCGTAGCGTATCATGGGCGTAGCCCAGTTCAGTGGGAATATCTTGTTGCTTTAATTCGAAGGCAACCCTAGGAACTCCCTCAAGTTACAGTCAGCACGGTCTAGGGTGTAACAGTGACATCAGGACCTGACAGGTGCTCGTCAGTTACTAGGTGAAGAGCTGGAAACACAAGGATGAGTGAATGGAGCATGAATGCGACAGTAGGTAGTATGCATGGGAAGCGCCCCTGGGATGATCCTAGCAGCGAGAGTATGGGTCAGTCCAGGTGAGACAACCATGTTATCATTCAGGCAAGAGGTTGGCTGAGGCACATCTTTCCACTGAATTTTTGAGAGATCATTGATGACAGGGAAGTGGCCCCCTGGGGTACTCAATTTGCTTGTGGATCAACAGGTGTCACTCATGGGAGTATCGGTTAGTGGGAACACTATCTCATTCTGGAGTTCATAGAGAGTTTCACAGTTAAATTTGGCAAGTCTGTCCCGTCCGCACACACGTCTCTGAGACGTGTAGAGAAATGAGTTGATTGTTGACTCCCGATGTTAAAAAAAAATTTCCCGAAGGATGGACCCATGTAATGCCGTAATTTTAAGGGTAATTTAAGTATATTTAAGTTAGTATAAGTTAGTATAATATAATTTAATACAAGTGTAGTATAAGTTAGTATAAGTGTAATGTAAGTGTAGCCCTGAACCCCTGATTAATTCATCTGCAATGGATAGGGAGTGATCATCAGATTCCATATTCAGGCTTGTTCCCTGTTAATATTTGTAGCAAAAGTGATACTCTAGTAATAGAGGAACTGTATAGAGCGATTAAGGGAGTGAGAGTCGTGGTCAGTTCTCAACGTAGAGACGAAAGTTTAGCACGAGTCTAATAATCGCAAAAGTTTGTATTCATACTTTGAATTCGTAATTTGTAAGTCAGGTTTGGTATTATTATCTTTTTGTACTACATAGTAATGAATTAAAGCTTAGTTAAATTCTAATTGCTGATAATAGACATTTGTAACCGCGAAATTTGCTTTACACTCGCATTTAGTCACATAGGCCTGACAACTGCGACACATGGTTATAATTAGTTTAAACACTCGCTGGTTTAGGCTTCGGTATAACTGTCAGTCCCATAAGATTATCACAAAATTTTAAACATCGTAAGTCAGTCCGTCTACGTATGTCAAGTGTGAACGCCTTATTTCATACTCCTTGTTAGTTGGTGGAGACGGTACTCTTGCAGAGGAATTTGTCGAAGTCAGTTCCAATGTTAGGACAACCGTGAGGAAGAGAACATGTGGCCGAAGGCGAGAGACGCTCAGTTTGGCTCTTTGACGCCGTGTCGTCCGCAGGTGAGTAGTTCACGTGCTCTACATTCCCCCCCCTTTTTTGTTCCTATAATTTAATCCTCTCTCTATATATTAGTACATTGACTGATAATGTTTCCTCTAACTTCCTTCGTAATGACTTTGCTCTTTGACGCCGTGTTGTCTGCAGATTGCTGTTCCATCATAGCCGCCTGCCCCGACGAAAGAAGTAACCAAACGGTACTTCTCGTTTGTGCCCGTTACACAAATTCACCCCCCCATTTTTCTGTTACACATAATTGAATGTGGAATTGATTGGTCCATTAGAATAATCTATCCTTTCGATGTGAAGTGTTTAGGTTGATAAGAGTTTTGGTATTCACATGTACTTGTTTCCCCTAAAAGCACCGATTATTCATCCAGTTTAAAATCTTGAGCCAGTAGTATCTTTCTTTGAATGTGGTAACAATTTATGAATAACCTTTTGAGTTAGAGTGTATGTTCCAGACTTGGTGTAGTATTTTGTGGAGGAGGTGTCTCGGGGAGTTAGCTTAACGAGTCCGTTAGAGACTGTGAGAGTACTGGATACGTATGAGATAGAATTATTTTGAATACTGTATTAGGCTAAGAGGTGAAGTCATATATATATATATATACAGTATATCAGTGTATGTAAATGTAAAATTGGGCATATATCCAACTGTGTAGAACACTATACATCTTAGTGTGATAATATTCCGAGTATTCAATCAGCTGTGGTGATCACACGCTTTGAAATATTTGATCCTTGTTATATTTAGTCTACCCTGTGATAATCTCAGTGGGAAAGAGAATTTATTTATTTCTGTTTTCTAGGAATTCATAGTCTGAAAAGTAACCTATGGTTAATTTGATCAATATCTAGTTTCTTATATTGTATGTTTAGACTTAGTATTAGATTCAGTTTTTTTATTGTGTTTGAACTATTATCCTCTGGGAAGTTTATTTGTGAGATTGAGTGGCCCGCAAGGTGTGTTGCTATCTTAAGACTCACGCACTCTAAACTATTCATGCTACCCTAGTCACTTATTCGCAAGGCCTCAGTGCTCTATATCTTACTTTAGTGGAGCTAACAATTTTTTCCCGGCATTCGCTGGGTGGTGGCAGCCTACTCTTGTAAATCTGATTCCTAGTGATGGTATCTCTTCTTATTTTCAGTAATTAACGCGGAGCCTAATTAGTGGGTTATTACACAGGTGTCAAAGTGGTGGGATTGGTAATTTCCTATTTTATATACAGTAAAAAATCTCATTATTACACTGGTGGTAAAACGGTGGAATCTTCTTATTTTATATACGATCCAAAAATCTCATTATTACACTGGTGGTAAAACGGTGGAATCTTCTTATTTTATATACGATCCAAAAATCTCATTATTACACTGGTGTCAAAGTGGTGGGATTGGTAATTTCCTATTTTATATAGTCTAAAAACTGCATTATTACACCTGTACCGCAGTGCTGCCACAGGCAACAGCTGAGGAGCGGACAGTGGCTTGCTCTGCCTCGCACCTGACACGGATGGTGGCCTGTGTCGCGGCGCTGCCTCTAGAGGTGACTGCAGGTGAGGAGCGGACGGTGGCCTGCTCTGCCTCTTGCCCGACACGAACGGTGGCGGGCTCTGTCTCTTGCCCGACACGGACGGTGGCCTGTGTTGCGGTTCTGCAGAGGGTAGCAAATGAGGAGCAGACAGTTGCCTGCTCTGCCTCATATCCGACATGGACGGTGGCTTATGTTGCGGTGCTGTCTGGGACTGAGAAGGTAGTCCCACCCCAAACCTGGCGAGGGCTGTCACAGCTTGAGAGTAGGCGGTTGGATCTGCTGCCTTGGTGGGTCGTGGGTTGAGGGCGTGAGGGACGTAAGGTGGTATGGGATGTGAGCCCCTCTTTACCCGAGTCTCTACGCTCCATATCTGCCTCCCTGTGGTCTCCTCCTCTGGTGGGTGTTATGAAATCTACCCCTCTGTAGTTTCCTTCTAGGGTGGGGTTTGTGACATATGTCCCTGTTTGTCCCATCAGGGTAGGCATTTTAAAGGTCAAGTGTGGAAGGCAGGCCTGAGTGTGAGTCTATATTGGTCTGCAACCCCAATAGAGTGAATAGGGAAAAGCGACCTTTCCAAGAGAAACTGGAAGAGGGTAGGTCCCGACCTGTTGCTAGATCCCCGCACTTGAAAAGAATTATCCCAGATTCCCCAGGGGATGTCTGGTGTTAAATCACCCAGGAGGAGGCAGGATGAAGGGAGCTGAAATCCGGTCAAAAACTGTGTTTAACTATTAATAAAAAATCAGGATTCAGAGTGAGAACTTGCTGGAGTTAACAGGCATTTCGCCCTTTACCCTAGATTGCCAGCTCACCCCGACACACTTCTGTTTTGCACAGAATAATTGATTTACAGTCCAAATTGATGTATCTACATATCAAATCAATATTTATACAAACTAGAATTCTGTCAAGACAAGTTGTCGAGCTAAAGGCAGAGCACTTTGCTAAGTTGTAAATTTTTGCTCTGAATCCTGATTTTTTTTTATTAAGTTAAATTAAACAAGTCGAGCTAGAGGGCCACCGTCCTCGCTGGGGAGAGAATGGCCACCGTCTTTCTCTCACCTGCTGTCCCAGGGCAAAGCAGGACCATAGCGGCATCCATTGTACCCGCCGGGGAGGAAAAAGCCATCGTCCTTTCCTCACCTGCAGCCCCTGCTGGGAGCAGAAACGTGGCGACAGCCACCGTCCTTGCCAGGGAGAAAATGGTCACTCTCCTGCTCTCACCTGCTGTTCCAGGGCAAGGCAGAACCGTGGTGGCATCCACTGTACCCGCCAGGGAGTGAACGGCCACTGTCCTTCCCTCGTCTGCCACCCCCACAGGGACAAGCAGAACCATGGCAGAGTGCACCAAACCCGCTGGGGAGGAAACAGCCACCGTCCTTTCCTCATCTGCCGGCTCTACAGGAAGCAGGACTGCAGCGATGGCCACCTTCCTTGCTGGGGAGAGAACGGCCACCCGTCCTCTCACCTGCTGTCCCAGGGCCCAGCAGAACCGCGGCAGAGCCCCGTGCCCGTCAGGGAGGGAATGGCCACTGTCCTTCCCTCGTCCACTACCCCTGCGATGCCCCTCAAGGGTAGCGTCCCTTGCTCGCCTCACCCTTCCCGAGGTCAAGTGGGACACCCCTCTCGCTCTCCCCACAGAGCAAGCCCCCCAGCAGAGGTGCAGCTGGAGAGGATCTGGAGTGGCCCTGTTGTGAGCTTGGGGATCTGCTCACTGCAGCCAATGACCCCATGTCGCCCCTCGCTGTCGGACTCCCGGAGGAGGAGACGCTGCAGGCAGCCCCTGACGGCCTCTCAACCCGAGCAAGGCAGCAGCCCCCAGCCACCCAGAGGCGTCCCCAGGACTCCAGGACATGACCTCCTCAGCCCCATTGCCAAGCAGTCTTCCTCCAGTAGCAGGCACAGGGAAGCACGCCTGCTTTCCCTGTTCAGCCCCAGTCCTGAGGGCCGACCCACCCATCGAGGCCCACCAGGGAAAGGCCTCCTTCCACACCACCCTGCAGCCCATCTCAGACAACCCAGCCCCTGATGGTGGTCCCGTGCCTCCTGTGAGATAGCACGCCTGACGGGACCCCTTCCACACCAGGACAACACCTGCAGCTGCCCAGTCACCAGTAGCCCAACCTGGGTCCTCTTTGTATCTGATAGTGTATTTGATATGTACAGTGTATTGTGTCCAGCATTGTATATCTTTGTGGTAATATACGTGTAAGGTTGGTTGACTCGCGTTTTTATGCCCTATTCCTTTAGTTGCATTCTCTAGACCTGGTCTTGAAGGGAACCCCAGACCCGTTGCTTGTGTACAGACAGCAAGGAGTTGAGCTCTGAACATGTAGCATAACACTATGATACCTCTATAATCAATGAGAAGTGAAACCACAGTCATAACATATGTGAATAGATATGACCTGAGGAAGCAGACCTGTATGTTATGACCCAACATTATGTTACACAGCATATGAGGCATTTAAGACTGAAGGGACAAAGACACCAAAAGTAGGTTTTGAGAAAATGAGGTCTCAAGTGTCTCACCTTTAGTTTTGGTGTTGCATTGATCATAATGATTAATTTACATCATATGGGATATGAAAATGTTTCTCTGGAAGCTCTCCACACACCAACTGAATAAAATGAGATTCCGGAATGTTTTGCTGATTCATCTTATTTCACTAAACAGCATGCTGTTTCACCTATAGGAAAATTATGTCACTGTCAGATACCTAGGAAACAAATACAGTGATTTTCTGAAGGGAATTCCATAATTATTAAAAAATCTGATTTTTGTGGTATGTGGGGGCACTCACCATCCACTCACTCAATGTAGTGCTGCTTTGGGTGTCTGCCCTCTCCTTTCTTCCTTCCTTCCTCTTCTGTCTTTCTTTTCTTCATTGTTTCCTCTTCCTTCTGCCTACAGGTGACTTTACACTCCCCCTTGTTTTTTTTCCTTCATTCTTTCCTTTTCTTTCTGCCAATGGACAATTACACTGAGTGACAAGCCAAAAGGTTTCCTGTACACCAGGAAATCATTTACTATGCTGCGTGGTAACCATATAGCCAAATTATGGTGCTTGATGGTTTAGTGAATAATTAAGACTCTCCAGTCGGACTGAGCCAGTGCAGGTTTATATCCAAGGAGTGGCTGGGGTTTATTGCTCACGTAATGCCACTCAGGGATGAGTGAGGCTGGTCACTCTCATCTTAAATGTCAGGACCAACTTGCCTAGCCCTGGACTCCTACGCTTCTCTGTGGGGCGACATAGGATTGGATGATGGATGGATAGATGGAATATATTTTTATTTAGTCTACTGTAATTAATATAATTCAATGGATGGTCGCTTTTGCCTTTGCTGCTTATGTCGGTCACTGAGGAAAGGCTTAGCCTATTCAGCACTGACCATAACTCAGTTTCACATAATTGGTATCTACCTTTTCAGTACAACATGCCTATATGCAACCATATTTTAAAGTACTGTAATGCAGTACAAGTACAATAAGAGTTCTCACAAATATTTTCCCTCTACAGTACAGTATTTCCATATTTACAGACTTACTAGTGATCCCTTGGCTATCACGCACATGGTTAGAGCGGTTTTCATTATCACTGCAAGATGAATCAAAATCCTGCCATTATCACATTTTTGGGCTAAAAAACATCATTATTGTGCTCCTACACTGGTTTCTGCCAACAATAATGGTGCAGTATCTGTGATTTCTGATGGATTCAAGGGATTCAGAGTTGGGGCCCTACTCGAGGAGTTAATCCCAGGTGGTGATCGTCAACTCTCCACTTCCTAGCCTCAGAACCCCTTACCTCAAACCCATCTCAAGTCTCTATATGGCATGTGTTTCTTTCATACTGTGCTCTTTTCATTATTTTCCATTAACCTGACCATGCTTATGTGTGTTCTTGATACTTAACACAACAGTATGTACTGTATATATTTAGTGGGTTTAAATTATTGTAAAAGGGAAAATTTGGGTTTACAAATATGCTGCCCAGTACCAATTAAGTTAAATCCCATAGGTTCTGTGCTTTTGTTATTGTGCAGTTTCAACGAAGTCAGTGGGGGTGTGAAAGATAAAAATGGTAGATTACTAGTGGAGAAGGGAGAAAAAGTAAACAGATGGAGAGAACACTTCAATGAACTGTTGAACATAGAGAATGAAAGTAATGCAAGTATAAGTGGCTGGGGAATGGCAGGGAGAAGGAGGGTTGTGAGAAGAGAGGAAGAAATCACCAGGATGGAAGTGGTGGAAGCAATGAAGAAAGTTAAAATGGGGAAACCCCCAGGAATTGATGGAGTGTGTGGTGAAATGCTGAAGCATGGGGGAGAGATAGTAATAGAATGGATGTGGAAGGTGTGCAGATTGGCTTGGGAGGAGGGGAGAGTCCCGGAGGATTGGAAGTCAGGTATAATTATTCCTCTGTACAAAGGAAAAGGGGAAAAAGCAGTGTGTGGTAATCATAGGGGCATTTGCCTTCTCAGTGTAATAGGAAAAATATATGGTAGGATACTTATTGAGAGAGTTAGGGAAATTACTGAGGAATTAGTTGGAGAAGAACAAGGAGGTTTTAGGAAGGGAAGAGGTTGTGTAGACCAGATATTCATTCTTAGATCCTTAGTGGAAAAGTTTCTAGAGAAGGGCAAGAAGTTGTATGCAGCCTTCATGGATCTGGAGAAAGCCTATGACAGGGTGGATAGACAAGGTTTGTGGAAGGTATTAAGAATATATGGAGTGGATTGGAAGTTGTTGAAGGCAGTGAAGAGTATGTATGAGAGTGCTAAGGCTGCAGTGCGTGTGGATGGCAAACTGAGTGAATCTTTCCATTTGAAGGTTGGATTGAAACAAGGATGTGTCATGTCTCCATGATTGTTCAATCTGTATATGGATGGGGTTATAAAAGAGATACAAGGTCGGGCAGTGAATGTTGGAGTGGCCCTAGTGAGAGAGGGCAGTGTTTGGAAACTCCCTGTACTGTTGTTTGCAGATGATACTGCGTTGTTGAGTGAAGACGAAGGGGAGCTGCAAGGCTTGGTAGATGAGTTTGGGAGAGTGTGTAAGAAACGGAATTTAAAGGTGAATGTGGGGAAGAGTAAAGTGATGACCTTCGAGAGAAGTGAAGCCAGTGAATGTACAGAGAGATTGGATGGGAAGGATATGGAGAATGTGAGTGAATTTAAGTACTTGGGCAGTGTGATGAGTAAGGATGGAAGTCTGGAGGGTGAAGTGCTCGAAAGGGTGCAGCAGGGAAGGAAGGTTGCTGGTTCGTTGAAAGCAGTGATAAGAAACAGGGAGGTGAGCATGGAAGTGAAAAAGTTGTTACATGACAGTATTGTGATACCAACTCTGACATATGGAAATGAAGCTTGGACCCTGCTGGAAGGACAGAAGTCAAGAGTGAGAGCAGTGAAAAGGAGTTATTTGAGAGGAGCATGTGGAGTCACATGGAGAGACAGACTAACAAATGAGGAAGTGAAGGAGCGTTGTGATGTGGTTGAGGACGTGATGGGAAGCGTTAGGAGAAACACGTTAAGGTGGTTTGGGCATGTGGAGAGGATGGAGAGTGAAAGACTTACGAGGAGAGTGTATGTGAGTGAGGTGGAGGGGGCGAGAGGGAGGGGGAGGCCGAGGATGAGATGGAGGGATGGAGTGGAGAGGTATATGAGAGGGGTGTGTGTGAGTTGGGAGCGTGGTAGTGAAATGGCAGGGGACAAAGTGACATGGAGGCGATTTGTTTGTTGCCACCCCGTTCGGGATCAAGGCGTCTGGCAATAGATAGATAGATAGATTCATTATCACGCACTAGGCTTGGTACCAATTATGCACAGGAACCAAAGGATCATTGTATACAGTATGTATCAAACTTACTGGGAACAAGTAAATGTGGTAAAAGGTCACACCATCATTCCAGCATTCTTGATATCAACTGACTCCAAGTGTGTTTTTGTCTCACCTTCAAAAATTTATTCTATCCGTGCCTTTTGCTTGTAAATACAGTATCAGTAATCCAAATGCACAGTAAACATCAGTAATCCAAATGCATGGTAAATATCAGTAATCCAAGTACACGGCTATGAGTATGAAGAAATAAAATCCATAATTGAAATTATAATTTATTTTCCTTGAAAGCAGAATACAGTGTAAGAGAAAAGTGGAGGAGAGATTGGGATTGGAGCAGATGGGGGATGTGGAAGGTGTGTGCAAGATATTCACAGGAGAAATCTGTGCAGCACGTGAAGTGGTGTGTGGGGTGAAGAGAAGACAAAAAGGGGTGCAAGGAACAGCAAGGTAGAATGAAGAGGTGAGACAGGCTGTGGCGCAAGAGAAGGAAGCATATGGTCAGTGGATGAGAAACAGGGGCATGGAGGAAGTTGAGAGACAGGAGAGAGTTATATGTAGAGAGAGAGAGAGAGGTAAAAAGATTAGTAAGAGAGAGTAAGAAGAGAGTGAATGAGGAATTTGGAGGGAATTTGAGTGTAAAGTGGAGGGAATAAAAGAAAATGTTCTGGAAAGAGGTAAAGAGAGTTGGACAGGGTGATAAAAGAAGTTAGTAGGGGAGTCAAATATAAAAATGGTAGACTGCTAGTGGAGAAGGGAGAAAAATGAGCAGATGGAGAGAATGCTTTAAGGAATTGTTGAACATAGAATGAAAGTACAGGATTGCGAGTATATGTGGCTGGTAGAAGGAAGGAGGTGAGAGGAGAGGAAGAAATCAATAGGATGGAAGCAATAAAGTCAAAACAGGGAAAGCTCCAGGAATTGCTGGAATGTGTGGTGATATGCTGAAGCATGAGGGAGAGAAAGAGTAGTAGAATGGATACAGAAGATGTGCAGAGTGGCCTGGGGGAAGATAAAGTCCTGGAGGATTGGAAGTCAGGTATAACTGTACCCTGTACAAAGAAAAAGGGAAAAAAGAAGTGTGTGGTAATCAAAGAAGCATTTGTCTTCTTAGTGTAATATGAAAAGTATATGGTAAGATACTTATTAACAAAGAGAAATAACAGAGGAATTAGTTGGGGAAGAACAGGGAGGTTTTAAGAAGAGAAGAGGTTGTGCAGATCAGATGTTCATTCTTAGGTCTTTAGTGGAAAAGTTTCTGGAGAAGGGAAAACTGTATGCAGCCTTCATGGATTTGGAGAAACCATGTGACAGGGTGGATTGACAAGGAATGTGGAAAGTATTATGAATATACCAATCTCATCTTAAATGTCAGGACCAATCTGCTTAGCCCCGGGCTCCTATGCTCCTCATGGGGCAACGTAGGATTGGATGATGGATGGATGGATGGATTATGAATATACGGAGTATATGGGAAGTTGCTGAATGTGGTGAAAAGTATGTATCAGGGTGCCAAGGCTGCAGTGCGTGTGGATAGTGAACTGAGTGAATTTTCAATTTGTATGTTGGATTGAAACACGGATGTGTCACGTCCCCATGGTTGTTTAATCTGTACATGGATAGGGTTATAAAAGAGGAACAAGGTAGAGCAGTGGATGTTGGAGTGACCCTAATGAGAGAGGGCAGTGTTTGGAATCTCTCTGTACTGTTGTTTGGATATGATACTGTATTGTTAAGTGAAGATGAAGGGGAAATGCAAGGCTTGCTGAATGAGTTTGGAAGAGTGTGTATGAAATGGAATCTAAAGGTGAATGTAGGAAGAGTAAAGTTATGGTCTTTGAGAGAAATGAAGCCACTGAATGTACAGTGAGGCTGGATGAGGAGGAAATGGAAAATGTGAGTGCATTTAAGTACTTGGGTAATGTGATAAGTAAGGATGGACATTTAAAGGATGAAGTGCTGGAAAGGATACAACAGGGAAGAAAGGTTGCTCATTCTTTGAAAGCTAAGATAAGGAACGAGGAAGTGAGCATGGAAGTAAAAAAGTCATTACATGACAGTATTGTACTACTAACCCTAATGTATGGAAGTGAAGCTTGGACCTTGTTATAATGACACATCAAGAGCGAGAGCAGTAGAAATGAGTTATCTGAGAGGAGCATGTGGAGAGACAGACTAACAAATGAGGAGGTGAAGGAGCATTGTGATGTGGATGTGATAGAAAGCGTTTGGAGAAATACACTGAGGTGGTTTGGCCATGTAGAGAGGATGGAGAGTGACAGACTAATAAGGAGAGTGTATGCGAGTGAGGTAGAGGGGGGGAGAGGGAGGGAGAGGCCGAGGATGAGATGGAAGGATGGAGCAGAGAGGTATATGAGAGAGGAGTATGTGAGCCGAGAGCATGGCAGTGAAATGGTGTTGGACAGGGTGACATGAAGGCGATTTGTTTGTGGCCACCCCTTATGAGATTGAGGAGTCTGGCAAGAAACAGATAGATAGAAAGCACTGCTGCATATACAGTACATACTAAGCCGTTAACTGTGATGTGCAGCAACAACCATTCTGAGATGCACTGTGATGTAATTTATCACACACTCTTCTGGGATGGATTGTTGACATATGACTTGCAGTATGTCATGCACAGGCATCTGGAGCCTTTTCAGCCATTCACAGCCTACCTCATGCATGCCTATCAGTCAATGTTTGGTACGATGGAAAGTCAATGTCTGATCCATCAAACTTCACCACAGCTACACCCAAGTAGATACTGGGGTGATATTGTGTTACATAATATTTATGCATGCACGCTTTCAAATGGAACTCATAAAATTTATCCAAGATGAACAGGCCTGGTAGATGCCTCTTAGCTATGTTCCACCTCCAAAATTATGAAAATATCCAAACTCCCATACCACAGCATGCTCTCTTCAATATTATACCCATAAAACGAGTCTTCTTTAAAAAAAAAAAATATGTATACATATTTGGGGGAGGGGGGGTCCAAAATTATTGAACTCCAAAACACTGTAGCAGCCAAATTAAGCCATATAACAAACAAAAAACTGATACCTGTATATACTTAATCACATCCTCTATCAACTGGAAGGACAAGAAAACAAGTATGAGAAACTTAAAAATATGAAAAATATGGGAGTGGGGTTGTGCATGGGGTGCACTTTGAGTTTCCAGTCTGCCGCACTTTAAAGGTTAATATGTAAATTAATGTGGTAGGTGGGGACACTCACCATCCACTCATTCGATGTAGGGCTGCTCTGGGTGTCTGCCCTTTCCTCTCTTCCTTCCTTCCTCTTCTTTCTTTTTTTCCTTTATTCTTTCCTCTTTCTTTTGCCTATGGGTGACTTTACACTCCCTCTTCTGTCTTTCTTTCCTTCATTCTTTCCTCTTCCTTCTGCTTATGGGTGACTCTACACTGAGTGACAAGCCAATTGGTTTCCTGTACACTAGGAAACCATTTACTATGCTGGGTGGTAATCATATAACCAAATTATGGCACCTGGTGGTTTAGTGGATTGAACCAGTGCAAGTTTATATCTATGGGGTGGTTCAGGTTTATTGCTCACGTAATGTCACTCAGGGATGAGTGAGGCTGGTCACTCTCAGCTTAAATGTCAGGACCAACTTCCCTAGCCCTGGGTTCCTAGGCTTCTCTGTGGGGTGACGTAGGATTGGATGATGGATGGAATGAATGCAGTACACTTCCAGTGTTTCTACTATTCCCAACATTTTCCTTCTATACAGAGTATGTGTTAATAATGTTAATATCTGAACCCTTTACGGAATTATAAAATAAATGAGGTAATAATGCACACACAAATGTACTCTGTTTTTGTTTTGCATCAACTGACTCCAAAATTCCCCATGTTCACTCTGTCTCTACTTGGCAGTGGCTTGCACTAGATAATGGTAATCTAAAATGCATCAAGGAACTTAATCCACATGAAATTACAATTTCTTCTATTTGCTGTACTGCAACATAATAAGAAATGGTAATCACTATAAGCAATCCACACCCTCATGAACACTGCCAGTAGTTACTGTGAATACCCTGGTTACCTTGTGGTAACTGAACTATAAGAATGTATCTGTAGTGGTTTCTACACCATACAGTGCTTGTAGAGTCTCTTTGAGAACACTAGTACCCTATATGAGAATGTGTAGTTACATATATAGTAGCTTTACACATACGCATGGTGGTAGGTGGTGGCGACCACCATCCACACACTTGGTGTAGTGCCGCTTTTTTTTTCCTCTTTCCCAGTTTGCCTCTGTGTCTGACCTCTTCACTTCCTACTTCTCCCTTCCCTTCCTGTCACTTTTTATTACTTTTTTTTTCTTCATTTTAGGTGGCTCTAACTGACAAGCATAACGTTTCCTGTAACCTAGGAAAGCATTCACAGTGCTAGGTGGTACCCATATAACCAAATTACAGAGTGAAGTGAAGCTGCTATGATGTCCCTGTTAACTGGGTAGAGAAAGGTAAATGCAGCATCCATCCATGAACCAAACCTCCACACTATTTGCCATGGCAAGACACTGTCAGCCACAAAGCAACATCATTTCACTGCACAGGATGGACCTGAAGGGGCGATGCTTCACTGCACTTGGAAGGTCTGCTGTACCAGACAGACTAGGGTTGATCAACTACAAAAAACAACACAACATAAACATGCGAGGCAGGGGGTTGGAGGGGGGGGGAGCCCCCTAGGAATTAGAAAATGTGTCTTTCAGGGAAGCTGATTTTTCAGGAAATATCTTTCTAATATGCACTGGCACTGTTGAAAGGAAATGTAGCTACAGCTATCTGAATCCTTGCATTTTCAAGAAGGGACTTTCCTTAGTGTATGAGGATAAATTGATTTACATTACAGTAAGACCTCACTATAACGGACTAATTGGGGCCCAAGCCAGTCCGAAAAATGCGAAATTCCGATAAAAGCGACATCCGGACTTACCCCTACTAATCCAGACTTTTTCCGATATATCAGACATTAGTCCGGATTGCATCAGTGGTTTTCACCACCATTGCAGTATTGTACTGTGTTATACCTTCACTACATTAATCAAATGGTATAATAATACTGTACTGTGCACTGAAAAACATGTCTTTTACTTGTCTTATTGTGGTGAACATAGCTGAAGTGGTCAGGCAGTCCGGACTGCTTTCTGGCTTTATCGGACTTTTTCCGATATACTGTATAGGAGTTTAGTCCGGTAGCTCCTCGAGTCCGATAAAAGCGAATTCCGGTCTATTGAAGTCTGTTATATCGAGGTTTTACTGTACTGTTTTTTATTTGTTCGAACACATATTCACTACTCACTAACAGTTCTTATGTGAATACAAATCTGAACATTAATCATTTAAATTACTTACTTCTTACTTCATAGTGTAATGGGAAAAGTATATGGTAGGATACTTACTGACAGAGCTCCTTCCTCTTCTGTCTTTCTTTCCTTTGTTCTCTCCTCTTCCTTCTGCCTACAGGTGACTTTATTCTCCCTCTTCTGTCTTTCTTTTCTTCATTCTTTCCTCTTCTGCCTATGGGTGACTCTACACTGATTGACATGTCAAATTATTTCCTGTACACCAGGAGACCATTTACTATGCTGGGTGGTAACCACAAAACCAAATTATGGCACCTGGTGGTTTAGTGGGTGATTATGGCACTCCAATTGGACTGAGCCTGTATAGATTTATATCCATAGGGTGGTTGGGGTTTAT
>JAGKTI010009231.1:9579-31480 GCA_018397915.1 Birgus latro | reverse complement strand
GCCGCTTAACCCCTTAACCGCGGGGTTGTCGGAGGCACTCCATGCCCATCCCACAGGGCAAATCCGCGCTCCGACTGACTTTTAAAAAATATTTGCCAAATATCAGTTATTAGTCCTAGAATATTATAATTACATATGCATATGGCACATACCTTCAGCTTTCTCCTGGATGTTTCTTTAGCACTCATCGACTACCATAGGACTTGTGGAGACTTCTGAAGTTGGGTAACTAAGTCTTCACTTTACACTTCCCGACATCTCGTAATATGAATACCACTGCCTGATATCACTAGAAACACTATTCAATGATTTCCAAGTAGTTTGGAATCCATACTCCAAAAAAAAAACACTGTGAAAGCAATATAAAATATGAGTGCATACGAGCCTCCCACTCGTGCTGATTCGCCGCTCGTATTGTCATTTCTTATTCATATATACACTCACACTTTATTATTTCTAGTACTTTATTACACTTATATATATATCTACAGTCCTTTACCGCTTCCCACACGATGTTTAGTAGGGGTAGAGGTCACAGGCCCTTTATAATGGGCACAAAAGCAGCAGAAATGGAGGGGCGCGACTGCGACGTATTTTCACCTTGAAAGACGACAGTGAACTGAATGATATGTATCTCAGTAGCCAAGAGTTAAAAATGTCAGCTGCTAATGTATATGCTAAGAAATAAGTCACAGGAAATCTAGACAATACATAATAAATTAGGTAGTTTCAGGTGAATATAAATATCACTCAGGCTTCTCCCTTCCTTTCTTATATACAGTGGAGCCCCTCAGGTAGCGTTTTTTTGGGGTAGCAAATCCATGGATAGCGACAGGAATGAAACTATCTCATTGCGATTAACGCTGCATGGTTAGCGAAAATCTGCTGGGCATTTAACACGTAGCGAGCTGGTAACACTGATAGTGAGTGTGAGTCTATCGTCATTCAGTTCATTGACCCATGTGGAGTGAAAGTACGTATCTTAATCTTTTCTTATAACTAATCTCCAACTATCTCTCTCCTACCAAATTTTACAGTTTTAAATTTTTCCTTTACCTTTACATTTCTCTTGGGGGGGATGCCAGTATCTAGGCGATACTGACAGGTAGAAGGTGAACCTCCCCGCAGTTACCCCAGGAAGAAGAAGAAGATTGTTTGTTTATCCACGCGCCGCGCATTCATTCAACTTGTCACAGTCTCGCCACTGTTAAAGTTTTTTGTGACCTTCCATTTATTGTCTGGCTATTGAGTGTTTTAATATCATGGCTTCAACTTCGGGGGCTGGCCCAAGTGGTGGTGGTGGCCCAGGGAAAAACAGGAAGTGCTGGTAATGTAAAAGTGACCAAAAAGGCCAGACAATACATGCGTGGCAAGCCAAAGAAACAATACTGCATGGAGGAAAAGAAAAAGATAATTTTTTGAATATGTAGTATACGTTTATCTTATTACAGTACTGAAGAAATATGACGTGATACTGATGGGTAATGGAGGAAATTAAGGGTATAGCTGAAGAAGTCCAGGAGGGTATAGCTGAAGGAGTCCAGGAGGGTATAGCTGAAGGAGTCCAGGACTGTATTAATTTTTTTAGGTAAGAAGTTTGCCCCTCGGGTAGCGTTTTCATGGATTGTGGCCATTTTGGAGGACTAATAAGGTCACTATCCAAGGGGCCCCACTGAACATTTATATTACGAGAATAGGTCATACGGCATATTTCACAGGGAAAAAAGCAGGGGAAATTAGCGAACGAGTGCAGGTTGGATGTTGCCAAGTGATAATTAGCCAATTCCAGGTGTATGGCACTATCAATTACCTTATTTTTTATATATATATATATATATATATATTATTTTGTATACGAATAGAATAGGGCATAGGGCTCATTTCAATGGATGAAATCAGTGGAAAAATCAGGGGAAGATTTGTGTAGCGCAGAGCAGCTGAGCAGACGACACAAGAGGGTAACGGAGGGGAGGTAAAGGGGAGAGTCTAGAATGGGGGAAAATGGCTAAACTGTCAACAATGGATGGGAGTACTAATGACATTAGCAGCTCTGACTATTGTTGGACATTGGCAGTGCTGACAGATAATACAAGTCACCACCTGAAAGCCGGGGCGAATTCAAAATAACACAGAATCACAAAAGTGACGCCCCACGGTATGATCCATTGCGCCCGAGCGTCACGGAAGTGACGACCCATGGTTAAGGGGTTAAGGAGTGGACAAAGACAGCCAGGTGTCAGTAGAAACTCCAAATACAATCCCGCCAGTTTGAACTGGCAGCTGTTTGATCTTGTCACCAAAGGGTTGAGAGAGAATCCTGCACCCTGACACAAGTGTACCTCAGTCTTCTCTGTGACTTGGCCAGGTGCGGAATGACGTTTTCTGAAACCTCCTCGTTTAATTCCATTCCCACCTCACGCAAACCCCTTGCCTCATCCACCCCTGCCTTTCCTCTGCCCTAGGATACTAGGAAAGGGCTCAGTGATAGTGCCATAGAGAGTGCCTTGGATGCCACTATCTTGTTTATCTAGTACTGGAGAAATTATACTGAAAGCGAAGCCAAAGTCAACGCTGCGTGCACATGCATGGAGATATCCTGCTTTAAGCAACAAAAGTTATTCATCATCTTCACATCCTTACTCACAGACTAGACCACCTGCAGACCTGGGCATGGTTTCATTTGCAGGAAGAAGAGTTGGTGGGTAATATGGTCTTTAAATAGTTTCATAACCACTATACTTTTCCAGATATGAAAGTCTGAAAAAAGACTATTTGGGGAAATATTGCCATAGGGAGAGGATGGCCACACCTACAGCATTCCTGGCATCTAGGGGGTTAAGAGGATCCTCAAGGTCATGATGGAAATTACTTGTGTAAAGCTTTAAAAATATGTAAGAATTGTATTTTGACAGTAAATGTAAGAGTACACGTACAGTCAAGTGATGGCTGATGAGAGAAAAGTTAATGTGCTGATGACTAGAGATTTGCAACTGACGATGAAAGTAATGCCGTAATTTTTATTTTTAAAAGGGGGGGGGGGGGGGGGGGGGTGTTGCAAACTGACATCGAAAGTACACCAGCACAAATAAGGAAGGTGGCTGGTGTAATGAAACTCTCAATACTAGGAAGAAGTCTGACTGGAAGTTCAAAGGAGATTGCATGAAGGTGTATTAGTGCCCTCCTTTAACATATACAGTATATGCATATGAGACTGCGATATGGCAGGAGAGCTGAAAGTCAAAGGTAAAAGAAGTGGAAAAGTGACTATTGAGGAGGCAGGAGCACAAAGAGTGGACATTAAAAAAAAATTATGATTCACAAAAAAATGTGAAACAAGTAAGTTGACAAAAGGGTGTAAGCGTGTCCTATAGTGGTATGGTCACATGGAATATGGATTCAGACTAAGCTGTTTATGCCATTGTTGCTACTGCTTCTGTTATTCCTAAGACCCCAGCCTCATCTGAACACTGCCCTGGTGAAATAAGGGCTGAAGATGCCATTCTATATATAATCCATCGTCTTCCTTAAAGGGGACAGGAAGGGAGCCGAGGGACATTTGTACACAGCTGCCCAGTTATGCTGGTATCACAGTGTGGTGTCCCTCTCCAGCACCAGATAAGATGGTGAAAAAAGAATTAGTCAGTTTAAAAGTGGGAAGATACACGGTAAGCAACAAAGGTGGATGGATATGGTAAATGACAATGTAAGAGAGGAAGGCATGGAGGTTGATGAGGGTAGGGAATTTAATTTGATCGAAATGGTTAGATAATTACCTGTGGATGATTACAAGTCTAAGGTCTGGCACCCCTTTTAACTTAATAACCTACCAAACTAACTATGCACAAGATAGCATTATACTCATACAACTCTCTACTCTATGGGGTTGTTCTGTAAATGTGAAGCTTGTATTGGCACTCTGAAGGGATGAGTAGTCAAGGTGGTTGTGAAGTAGGTCTGGCACTTACCCAACCGTGTGCCACTTGCCATAGTTAAGATTGTCCCCCCCCCGACTATTTTTTATTACCTGTTCAAAAATGTTTGTTCTATGAAATTAAGCATTAATCCTTGCTAAGCTGCAGACCTCATTATGAGGCACAATGAAGGTCTGCACAGGCCATGCTGCAAGCCTCATCTGAAGTAATTTACATAGGGTTTGAATCAATGACTCAGGGGACATGAACTACCTTACAAAGAATCAGCTCAACAAAGGTTAAGAATAATGACTTACAGTGATGTCACAACTAATGGAATACCAATATACTGTAACTAATGGAATAACAATATACTGTAATGATAAACTTATCCATCCCTGACCAAACCTTCCACTGACTGACATGCTGAGGCTTGTGGGAAGGACAGTTGTTGTCCCACACAATCCTGTCTAACTTAGAATGAGAAGAAAATGGTGCATATTTTGAGAAATCAACCGGGTACATATTCTGAGATTTTAATCACAAAAATTGACTGAAAATGAGACATCTGGCTTATATGTTAAGTGGATGACAAAAAGTCATCAGCCTGCCACCAGGGGCAGTATGCATGAAACCTTCTAGGCCTCCTAAGAGCTAGAAGCAAGTCTTAAATTTTTAAAGAGGAGTTACTGAGCCATAGAGTATTGCATAAAACTTCCCACAGAGTTAAGAGGATCCATAAATCTGAATAATACAGTAGAATCATGATTTAAGACAACGGAAAGCAACGATTCTACAATAACATGAGGATTTTGTTTATCCCAAAATTATTCAATTACAGTACATGGTAATATCACTCCACTGCGAAAGAGAAACTGTGTGGGAAGTTGGTGCATTTAGGTACTGGATTTCCAGGTGGCTGCCTTTGCTTACACCTCGTGTGTTGTGCTTTTTTCGGTTGCTTTTTGGCTTCCTCGGCCCTACCCGACCGACGTGACTCATGTCCCATACCTGCCACTGCCCATCTTAGTTGTTGTGTGGACAATAACTGTGATTAGATGCATTTATTTACTTATTTCCTTGCTTCTCATTTCCTATCAGAACTCTGAGCTCAAGGTTCCAAACCAACTTTAGTTATGCCTAGGCACCCTCAAAGTGTTATGAACACAAGAAAAGCACATATTCCCAATGAAAATGTAAAGTTTTTGGATGAAGTGACATTTGGTGTGGGAACTTAAATGAGAACGAGAGTAACATTCAGACAGTCAGATAAAATGAGCCGGGTACAGTAGAACCCAGAAATTCGTACACAATTTGTTCCTGGAGGCTGTACGAGTTGCGAATTGTTCGAAAACCGGATCTTTTTCCCCCCCATAAGAAATAACGTATTTTGCATTAATCCGTTCTTTAGTATGGATGAAACAGTAGATTTCGCCATACCATAATGAATGGCAAGATCAGAGACACGGGTTCCACTTTCAAATTTTGCAATGAGTTCTTTATTCAGCTCAGTTGTTGTTCTCACTGCTTTTCTTTTAGCTCCAGCTGACTCACTATCTTCTTGGGGCCCATGATTGTGTACAATTTTCTAACGAAAATATGTAACTTTTCACAAAGTTTAATGAAGCCTGTATGACTGATGCGTATAAATGTACAATACCGAAACCCAAGAGTGCTGTAACTCACCTCGTTGATACTACAGTAAAACCTCACTAGAACAGACTAATTGGGGCCAAAGTCATTCCGAAAAAAGCGATATTCCGAAAAAAGCGACATAGGGATTTCCCCCTCCTAAGATATTTTCATACACGAAAAGAGTCATGACCACAATCCTACTTCATTCCACCATTTCCTTCTAAATCGGGGCATTAACTCATTTGCCTCACTTTTCTCAAAGGCCACTATAATAATTTATTGCATAACACAGTACAGTTTTTGTAAGGTTTATACTCGATAAAGGCCATTGTAACACTCACAGGAAGATATTTTTCATACATGAAGTTTCATAGCCACCATCTTGCATCACCCCACCAGTTCCTTCTATGCTTCTTAACTTTTCTAAAATTCCACTAAAAATCATTCGTTGCATTACACAGTATAGTTTTAGCAGGGTTTAGACTCGATAATGGCCATATATAACACACAAAATAAGATATTTTCGCTTATAAAAGCATCATGTCCACCATCCTGCTTCACCTGCACCAGTTCATTTTGACTCGTGGTAATATCGGGGGGAGGGGGGGGATCTCACATAACCATTCACACTCCCTTGGCTATCTCTGCACCCCCACCTTGCCTGGTGTTCATTCAGCACCTGATGAAGGATCCTTCAGAGCAAAACCTTCAAAATCATTTCCCATTATCTTCAGGGTCATCATCAAGGAACAGTGAATCATTGTCCCAAATGTCTTCACTGACAACAGCTGAATTGTGGATGGGAATCGGAGGTGTAGCCCATACCGTGTGTGTGTGTACACGTGTGGTGTACTTAATTTTAAGCATTTTTCAAGTACACTTTATACACCTTAATTTTTACAATCTTACAAACAAATATGACCACACTGTCTGTATATTTCACTTATCACTCGTCACCGTCGAGCAGTATATCAGGGACTTAGGGAAAATGACGTTGGGGAGAAATTATGTGGAGGAAAAATAATAACGTCACCAGCTCACCACGAACTGAAGCACGAACACACACCGATCGCCGTGTGATTAAAGATTGATGTCTTAATGCAGACCCCATTTCTAATTTTTTAGCATTTAGAAAGAACATTATGGGTATAACTTAATTATAAACACTTCAAATACTGTACTGTATATACCGTGTGTGTGCTGTGTGGTGTACTTAATTTTAAGAATTTTTCAAATACTGTACGGTACACTTTATACACCTTAATTTTTACAATCTTACAAACAAATACGATCACTCTGTCTGTATACTTCACTTATCACTCGTCACCGTCAAGCAGTATATCAGGAACTTAGGGAAAATGACGTTGGGGGGAAGTGATGTGGAGGAAAAATAGTTACGTCGCCAGCTCACCACGAACCGAAGCGTGAACACACACACTGCTCGCCGTGTGATTAAAGCTTGACGTCTTAATATTAATGCAGACCCCTTTTCTAATTTTTTAGCATTTAGAAAGAACATTATGGGTATAACTTATTTATAAACACTTCAAATACTGTACTGTATGTACACTTAGAACAACAGCTACGCTGCCAGCCCACCGCCAAACAACACACAAACACACAAACCGCGCCGACAATATGACTACCCAACCGTGAGGTTAGGCAGTCCGGACCGCTTCCAGCTTTTTTGGAGTTTTTCTGATATATAAGAAATAATTCCACTCGACTCCCTGACTCCAAAAAAAAGCGACTTCCGGTGTACTGAAGTTCGTTGTAGTGAGGTCATACTGTATGTCTCATGACTTTATTCTGGCTGTGCTTGACAATCCACAATTGACTTCCCTACCACCCTACAAGTACAGTACCTATGACCACGCTATCAAGGTTGCCGGGACTGGTGACCACGTAGCACCTACAATGCCACATCTCTTAGTGTGAATAGTGGGTCGCTGTATGAAAATTGGAGCGATCTTTGGACAAAAAAGCTGTACAACAACCGAGTTGTACGAGTAGAGAGGCATACGAATTCCGGAGCTCCACTGTACGTTTACAAGGTGGATAGTTTCTTTGTTGGGGAAAAATGTTAATGATGAGGGAGCAGTAAAATTCATGTTTTCGCTTTTAGTGCAACAAGTGTGAAAAACAGCTTTGTGATCAATCTTTTTTATGACCTGACAGTCTCTGGTTGAGAAAATTCGGCTCTTATGGTATGTGAAGAGTCTACGTGTTGACCAAAGAAGTTAGGTAAGAAAATTATGTGAGTTCAGTTCTTGTGAATTATACTGTCATACAAATTAAACTGCTGTCTGAACTGTTTATTTTTCGGGATTACTGCATTCATGTTTACCATAGAAGCTGTACGCAGTCACTCCATGCTGATGATTTCATTGCATTTTTTTATGTATTGTTGATGACATGATACTTTTAAAAACTTTTCTTTTTTAAACTTAATTTGCCAAAAGTAATTCTCGACGAAGTAAGTGTGATGCTGGATGGCCGATTCTTCAGGCTGATTATTAAAAAATTTTGCTTTGTTGGTATTCGGGGCTTTCAATGTTAAGCTTAGTGACAATTTTATGTGGTTTATATTATGGGGGGTCTTGGAAGGGTAATCCTCTTGGTTAGGTTAGGATGCTCTCACGTGTCCAGGTGGCGAAATCCTCTGTAAACACGCTTCAGCCAGCATCTAAGGACTGATAACTGAACTTTATATATACTTTTTAAGAAAACTATAGGGTTAGTGATAAAATAACTAAAGATGTTAATGATGAAGGAGCAGCAAGTAATGTTATTACATTTAGTGCAATGTGTGTGAAAAGGGCTCTGTGACTGATAACTGTTTGACTGATAATTGTTATGATGTGACGGATTCAGAGGCTAGAAAATTCGGCTCCTACGGAATGTGAAGACACTACATGTTGATGTAAGCAGTCAGGTAAGATAATTATGCGAGTTTAGTTCTTCTGAATTAAACTATCATATAAATTATACTGCTTGGCTGACTTGTTTATTATTCAGGATTACTACATTCGTGTGTATCTAAGAAGCTGTATGCGATCACTCCATACTGATGACTTCAGTATACAGTAAAAGTCCTCCAATCCGACCACCAATAATTCAAATCTCCCAATACTCCGGATTTTTCAAGACAAAATTTTTCGAATTTTTCTGGGCTTTACCTAAGGATTAATCTGGCTTGGACATGCCCTTGGACTTGGATGTACCTGTCTGCAACTATTCAGCTACACTTCTATGCATTTCTGGTGTCTAAAACAATAACCCAAATCATTATAAGTGTTTATTTAATGATCATGTACATACTTCAAAGGTTTTCAAAGGTCCCGCTCAATAGTCTGAAAAAAACAATACAGTAGTTCAAAAGACCCTCGGTCCCCTGTCATTCGAATTTTACTATATTTTCTTTTTTCCTTTACTGCTGATGACTAATAATACTGTACTTTTTTTTTTTTTTTTTAAAGAGTGCATTGAATGTGATTCTTGGCAAAATGTGTGTGATGCTGGATGACGATTTTTCACGTGTTGATCAGAAGTTTTTGTCTGGTTGGTGCTGGGGGCTTTCACGAGGCTTAGTAGCAATCCTTGGTGGTTAAAATTATGGGGAGTACCAGGAGGCAATAATAGTCGGTCACATATGGTTGGATGCACTGATGTGTTCAGTCAGAAAGATCACATGTAAACACTGTCTTGGATGTTTTAAGGCAGGCATATTTGTAATAATCAACCTTAAAATATAATTTTAATGAAAAATATGAGGCTCATAAAACCTAACTCCCTATTTTACATGTAAATATATGTTACGTTTTAGTGCAAACTTGATTCTGAATGAGGTTCTGCATAACCAGTCTTGTGCTGTACAAGGACTGTACTGTACAAGAGCAGCCGACCACTCCCACGATTTGTAAGACCTACTCCTACCGATCATGGTGGAACAACAATAAAGATACCAATGCAGTTTCAAGGAACGTAAAAACACACCCGAGTTATACGATGGCCGTAAACTCATCAGAACGTATAGAGTGGATTGTGCAGAAATTTTATTTCATTCATCACCTAATCCTCTGTTGCCCCATGAGCAGTGTAGGAGCCCAGGGCTAGGAAGTTGGTCCTGACATATAAGATGAGAGTGACCAGCCTCACTCATCCCTGAGAGGCATTAACTGGGCAATAAACCCCAACCGCTCCTTGGACTTAAACCTGCCCAGGCATAATCCAACTGGAGCACCTTAATTACTAACTAAACCACCAGTGGCCATAATTTGGTTATTTGGTTACCAACCAGCGTACTTTCCTGGTGTACAGGAAAGCATTTGGCTTGTCATTCGTCAGCTGTAGAAAGAAGGAAGAGGAAGGAGGACAGAAGAGAAAGGAAGGAAGGAAGAGTGTCTGAGTGCAGCCCTACACTGAGAGAGTGGAAATTTTATTTGTACTGGACTGGCATAACAAGTCCACATCCAGTAACAATCATGCAGCTGAAAGTGATGTTGACATCAAGGTACCTAAATCAGGTAAAATTCAACTTTGTAATAACTAGTGATGATTTTGGGCCAACCCAGGCAACCATCAGCATAGTCATAACACAAACAGTACATGCATTATCAAAGCCAAACACCATGACACAATTTAACCGCTTCCCTATACATCCAAGGGATACTTGAAAGAATCAAGCAAAATTTAAGGACATTGCAGGTTTCTCTGATGTACTCAGTGTCACAGACGAGACCCACATCAGAATAACTGCACCCAAGGATAATGAACAGGAGAATTTGAACAGTAAAAATTTTCCACTGCATTAACTCTTAATGTAGTTATGTAAGCACCACTAACCACCATATTCTATCAGTCTCAAATTACAAAGAATTATAACAAAATGTGGGGTATCTATAATTATTAAAAGACTTCTATTCTAGAATACAAGTGGTTAACTCGAGTGTCCCATCTATCATTAAACTTGAATTTGATGCAAAGTACAGAATTTTTATGTAGCTGCAAATTGGCCTGGAGCTACACATGATCCAAGCATTTGTGTCAGAGTGGAATGCATGTGCTCATGGAAGGGAATTCAGTACCTGCTGGATGTCACCTACTGGGAGACTCTGGATATCCACGTACACAATGGTCTCCATTAGTGCTACTGTGCAAAGCTGGCGTGTTCAAATAAGATGAAATTTTGACTGTCAGTCTGTGGTCAGCTAGAAATCCATTTACTGTAGTGTATTTGGAAAAATATATATTCTTTTCAAGTGATTATTTTCTGAGCAGATTACTTTCTTTCAGAATAAGATAATATTTCTCCTGATCAAAATATTTTGATAATATATCTTAAGTTAATTTTCTTTCAAATGAATTTGCTATCCACAGCAGACTTTTCACCTGTTGGCACCTTTTAAAGATGAGGTCGTAAATCTTCTAACTCAGGAGGGCTCCTATGTATCGTTACGTATCACACTTAAGTCCCAGTGAGGGAGAGGGCTGGGGATTTATGAGTATTGTAACTTTAAGTGGAGCTCCTAGCCAGTTTTATACATACCACCCAGGAGTTTTCTGGAGATGAAAACATCATTTTTGGCCCACCAGAGTTAACAAGAAAATAATCCAAAATTACCTGTCTATCATCTGTATCAAAATGGCTTCCATACCATTCAGTAATGCTATCACTACAGACCTAGTCAATCTAAACATCCTTTAATTCAGTATCAGCTTCCACCTCTCATTTTGCCATATCCCTTCCCTTAAAATGCAAAAGCTTAATTCAACTCAAACATGTTATAGTTAATGAAGAGACAAAAAGACCACCACCAAAGTGTAGCTAGCAAAATTAAAAAGGGAAGTATGCAAAGGCAAAGTTCATAATAATAATTTTCCCTACATGCAAACAAACCAGTGGATTTAAAAAAGTACAGTAAACTCTCGATATAATGAACTAATTGGGGAAAGGGGTGGGTCGTTATATCCGAAAGTCCCCTATATCTGATGGTCGTTACTGACCAAGGGATTACCAACCCAAGGTTGCTATATTCGAGGAGTCGTTCAGTCGTACGTGCACAACAACAACTTACTCTAGGAAGTTTCAAATGGAGAATTCAATGGTTTATGTAGTTATACAGTACATGTACAGTAAATACCATCCTGTATGAAGCTGTACATATAAATACAATGCCTACGATGTAATGTAGTACTGTTACAGTACACGAAGCACACATCCGCTTTGGTCGCTATATCTGGTGAAAGTTCACTCTGGAATGGTGGGTCATTATATCCGAAGTTCGCTATAAATGGGTTCATTATATCGAAGGTTTACTGTAAAAGCAATCCTAACTATGCCAGCAACCATTTAATTATGAAACTATACATTCACCAGCTTTTCCTGGACGAAAAATAAGCCAGGATGATCAACAAATGTGATAAAGGGCAGCATCTCATCTCTCTCTCTCATTTCTGGCTGGAGAAATAGCCAGGAAGATGGTCAGAGTGATACAGCATTTTTTTTCCTTTTAAATTCCACTTCTACTTATTAAGCAGATCTTCCAGTTTCCTCCAATTTACAGTATCATTTGCAAAGGAAAAAGCCATAACATTATGGAAGACATCCCTGATGTCTAACAAGGAGTGTCTGTAGAGTAATTAGTTTGAGGTAAAACTTAAGTAGTTACCCCTGCTGCCACTCATCTAAGCATCTTGAGTAGTGTCAAGGTTAATAAGTTATATCTAAAGTTAATCACCACAAAACAGCTGAATAGAGGGTAAGCAAAACTCTCAGTAAAGACAAGCTGATTCTGGATACAGATTTGAAATACTTGAATGTGACAGTAATGCAGCCTAACCTAGACCACCAGCTGTAATGTGGGCTGATCACTCGCTGAAACACAAACAAGGAGAATAATGCTTGAAATAAATGAACACATACAAAAAACTCATAAGTTACTATATACTATGGTACTTCAAACTACTGATATAGAATAAATGTTTACAAGCAATCCTTAATGTTCACTGCCATATGAGTAATAGGGTATATAAAAATTGCTGTGATACTGTAATCAATTTCACTTTAACCCCTTAACCGCAGGTCGTCACTCTCGTGACGGTCGGGCGCAATGGATCAAACCGCGGGGCGTCACTTTTGTGATTCTGTGTCGTTTTGAATTCGCCCGGGCTTTCAAGTGATGACTTGTATTATCTATCAGTACTGCCAATGTCTAACAATAGTCAGAGCTGCTAATGTCATCAGTACTCCTATCCATTGTTGACAATTTAGCCATTTTCCCCCATTCTAGACTCCCCTCCCTACCTCCCCTCCATTACCCTATCGTGTCGTCTGCTCAGCCGCTCTGCGCTACGCAAATCTTCCCCAGATTTTTCCACTGATTCCATCCATTGAAATGAGCCCTATGCCCTATTCTTATACAAAATAATATATATAGGCTATAAAAAAAATAAGGTAATTGATAGTGCCATACACCTGGAATTGGCTAATTATCACTTGGCAACATCCAACCGGCACTCATTCGCTAATTTCCGCTGCTTTTTTCCCAGTGAAATATACCGTATGACCTATTCTCGTAATATAAATGTATATAAGAAAGGAAGGGAGAAGCCTGAGTGATATTTATATTCACCTGAAACTTCCTAATTCATTATGCATTGTCTAGATTTCCTACGACTTATTTCTTAGCATATACATTAGCAGCTGATATTTTCAACTCTTGGCTTCCGAGATACGTACATCATTCAGTTCACTGTCGTCCTTCAAGGTGGAATGACATTGCAGTCGCGCCCTTCCATTTCCGCAGCTTTTGCGCCCATTATAAAAGGCCCTGTGACCTCTACCCCTACTAAACATCGTGTGGGAACCGATAAAGGACTGTAGATATATATAAGTGTAATAAAGTACTAGAAATAATAAAGTGTGAGTGTGTATATGAATAAGAAATTACAGAATACAAGCGGCGAACTAGCGCGAGTGGGAGGCTCGTACGCGCTCATATTTTACATTGCTTTGTGTGTTTTTTTTTTTTAGTTTGGATTCCAAACTACTTGGAAATCATTGAATAGTGTTTCTAGTGATAATATCAGGCAGTGGTATTCATATTACGGGATGTCGGGAAGTGTAAACTGGAGACTTCATTACCCAACTTCAGAAGTCTCCACAAGTCCTACGGTAGTTGATGAAGGTTCAACAAACCTCCCAGGAGAACGCTGAAGGTATGTGCCATATGCATATGTAAGTATAATATTCTAGACTAATAACTGATTTTTGGCAAATATTTTTAAAAAGTTAGTCGGAGCGCGAATATCCCCGCGGGATGGGCACGGCGTGCTTCCAACAACCCCGCGGTTAAGGGGTTAATGGTGATTAACACCTACAGCAGTGAACAGTGAGGCTACATTACCCTATCATATTAGCATGGCTTCAGCTCAGGGAAGCCTTTAGACCCTCTAACACCAACAAAGCACCTTTAAACATTCCAGTTATATTATATATATTACCTCGCACACATTCATCCAACATAACTTAAAGGTTATGGTTAAGTGAGATGTGTAACTGATCTAGCTTGGGGCAGGGCAAGGACAGGGATGGAACAGCTTCTGGATCTGATTTTCATTAGCAGTTTCTGCATCTGATTTTCATTAGAGGTCTTATCTTCCAAAACACCAATTAATTCATACAAGCATCCCGGGTGTGCTATCAACCCAGTCCTGAATAAGACAGCTCTAAGATTTATTGTAGACAAATCAATCAACAGGTTCATATTCAACGAAACTTCACACTGAATAACTGACAGCAGCATAAGTTGTGAACTACATCATAAGAATCTGACACTGACCATGACACACCCCAGGCAAGTACATTCCCCTCCCTTCGCACACACAGTCATCTTGAACTCTTTTTTCTGCTTACGGATGGTGATATAAATTACAGCAAACTCTCAATGATCTGGCGTAATTCAGCAAAGTGCTACGCCAGTTAAAGTAAAATGCCAGATAATGCATAGTAACCCCCATCAGCTCTACACTGAATGTCGAGCTGGATCTTGTGTTACTATCCATCTCAAATCTCTATCCTAAAAACTTTCCCATCAGTAAAAGATGAAAATTAAGCATAATATACAACAGTGTATTGATACAGTACAGTAATTCAGCATCGGTTGGCTACCGTTTACGAGCCAGCCGATACATCTCTATGCTGGATATTGCATAGAACTGCCAGTTGTGCCCCGTTTTGGCACCAAATATTGCATTATTTCACCGGATATTGCTTTAATACAGCCAAGCCAGCAGCACCATATATTGCAACAACAGATAACTGAGAGTTTACTGTAGTAAATAAATACTGATTTTGTGGAGTGCACTACACTAATATGCAATAGCATCAGGATTCAATCACCCACACACCTATGCTATGGCTCTGTTTTCAACAGTAACTGATGAAGAAATCTGACACAAAAATGATAAATGCAAGTGTTCAGTCCTCTTAAATATGGCAATAAAAAAAAAAACAAATAAAATAGATGACAATTATATTACTGTACTCACTTTCTCCCTGCATGTCTGAGGTCCATAACGTGAGGTTGTCCCGAAGGAGCTGCATGATGAGAGTGGAATCCTTGTAGCTCTCTTCGGACAGGGTGTCCAACTCTGCAATAGCATCATCAAACGCTGCCTTCGCCAGCCGGCACGCACGCTCAGGGCTGTTCAAGATCTCGTAGTAGAACACTGAGAAGTTCAGTGCCAGACCCAACCTGTTGATATATCATTATTACATGTCAAAACCCCAAGGAAAGATGGCAAGATGATAAACCAAAAACTTTCAGGGCAGAAAGGAACATGGAACTACTGTCTTCATTACACATCCTTTCAGTGATGCATTTTTAAATTCTGTTCTGGTTATTTCCAGGCTATTCTTTTCAACTTACAAGAATGCCACTGTACTGAAGAAGTAAACAAAGTCAGTATCCAATGCAGCTGCTAATTTCACAACCTCTCCTCAGGTAAATAAAATTATCTGAAGGTATCATGAATATTATGAAGGACACAACATTCTGAAGGATTACCAGTAAGCAGGTACAACTACTGCCTTACTCCATCAAGTAGTAAGGCAGACACCAAAGTTACCACAACACTGAACCCAATTTGCATTAAACATTTCTGCCCAAGATTATGTCTGCTACCTGGGTTACCTGTTCATGGCAAATATAAAAAGTAATAATCAGCATTGAGAGGTAATGGGGGCTGTTTCAAACTCTATTACTAAGATGGATCTCCCTTCAGTTTTACAGCATTTCTGGCAGTAGCAACTACAAACTGAACAAGTCTAACCACACTGTAGGGGATAAAATGAAGTTTGTAATTCAGCAGGAAGAGTAAACACAGTATCGTGACAAACATAATGGATTTTACTACCAGACATTTCGACATTTCCCTCATGTCATCTTCAGTGGTCTAAAATGATATTAAGATTACTTACATGTAAATATCACATTGCTTGAAAAACACAGCAGTGGTAAATAAGAGAATTAAGCTATGTTTAGGGGTTAGGATGATACAATATTGTTAAGCTGGGGCTTGTGCAATTTAATATACAAGGACTCTAAGATCCTTACACAGTCACGGGAGCAGCTATCAAGTATTTTAAAATATTCACCTTTAAGACAAGTATCACACTGAACACTATGTTTCCTCACACCTGAATAATGTGGTGACTGAAGCCTATGACCCTTTCTCCCAGACTGACCCATATGTTCGGCAGTGAGTGTTTTAAAAGCACATAATGTACTCCCAATATACCCTGTTTAGCAACTACGGCAGGTAAATGTGTAAACTACCAACGAATGCTCAATGAACACGTCAACTGGCAAAAAGTCCTTAAACCGAAACAAAGACCCAACTTTGAAAGAACTGAGATGAACAAAGAGATAATCTACACTAGGGTAAAATTTTGATAAACCCTTGAATAAATTTAGTTTGTTCTCTTTTTGCTGAAATCTCTCTTAGATAAGGCAAAATTAAGTAGACTAACTCTTTATTCACTGTAGGGGAACACTGTTTGGGTTGGTACCAATTGTTCAGGAAAATATTCACCAGTTTATCAAACAAATGTGTACTATAACCATTATTCACAAAATATTTCCTCAAAAAAGTTACTTCACTATGAAAATGGGCGTATGTAGATGACAGACAAAAAGCTCTGTGAATAAGAGTCTTTACAGCACTGATCCTATATCTGATATGACTGAAACTAAAAAAGCTTTTAAAGCACTGTGATAGTTACATGTAATCTTAATAATTTTATTATTTTAGACCACTGAAGATGATATTAGGGAAATGTCGAAACGTTCAGTAATGAAATCCATTGTGCTTGTCACGACGCCGTGTTGACTCTTCCTGCTGAACATCTGGTTCCCCAGGAATGAACTAATATCAAGTGTGAAGTTTGTACTGTACAGCATTAGGACTTATTTCACTTTCAAAATTACATTAAGTAATATGTATGGCAACAACATATGTATGGCAACAACATATGTATGGCAACAACATATGTATGGCAACAACATATGTATGGCAACAACATATGTATGGCATCAATCTAAGTTCTTCAGTTTCTTTAGAATTACTGTATCAGATTTATGAAGAACACTTCAAATCCAACTACTTCGGTTCTACTATTAACTGTCTTTTGTCTATATAGATTGAAGCCTGAACTCCTTCACAACTATGCCTCTTTGTACTTAAATCTTGCAACTGTCAGACAAATTCATTCAGCTGGAGACCCTGCAGTGAATGCAATCATCCATAGGTGCTCCACTATAAAGACATTATTAATTATGTATGTCCTATTCTTGCTACTACAAGATGACAATGTTCTCAAAATAACCCCGGTTGTGAAGTGGACATGAGGCTCATCTGAACTCTAATTCTATACAAAGATTCTAAAAAGCAACATATAATGCAGTAGCTGCCATTACGATGAAAATTCAAGCAGATCCTTTGTGGCTGATCCTTTCACAACAAAAGAATTTTGCTTAATTTTGGTTACCACTAGACTATTCTGCTCAGAAAAGACCTCTTGTACTGATGGGACAAACTATGTATATGCACATCTGTACAGTAAAAATGCAAGCACTGAAAAAAACAGCCAACTTAATATGGTAAAAATACTAGCATATTAAAATTTAAAATTTACCTGTACCATACCATACTATAGTTAAGAATACCACTCCATTAGAAATAGTACAATATAACTTACAGAGTCAAAGATAGCCAATACCCATTACGTTTTGGACTGGAACAGCGTTAAAAGCCAAAACTGCACAGTCCACAATCCCTGTTTTTGTTCATTCGTTCATTTATGAAGGATCCAACATGCTTGCATGCATCAGCCTTGGTCACCTAATGGCAGATCTCCATGCTGATCAACCTCTGGCAGCATCCCTATTCAGTCCCTCATCCCTGAGGTCACACTCAATGACCCAGGTCTTTTTCGGTCTACCTCTCACAACCCTACCCTAAATATTAACACTTCTCACTTTCTGCACCCAATCATCATCCCCCATCCTCTCCTCATGCCCAAACCATCTCAATCTACCTCCCCTCAACACAACATAATACACTACAGTCCCATCATACCTCTCAATTCTTCCATTGTGAACCTAGCACTCAGGGATGCACTGCACATCCACCTAATCACTGTCATTTCTGTACGTTTGAGCCTGCGAATATCCTCTTCCTTTACTGACCAGGTCTCACTACCATACACCATTACACTCCTAACACATGTGGCATGCAAAGATCCCTCAGCACGGAGGGGGAGCCCTCTCAATGTTAGGAGAGGTCACAGCTCCCTGAACTTCCAACCACTCCTCACTGTAGTCACAGAGCTAGCTCCACCCCCACCTCCAGCACATTACATGTCTCCCAAATAAAACTTCCACACACTCACCAGCAAGTTCAATCCTTTCACACCTGACAATCACCTGCCCTACCCAACACACCAAACACAGAAAATCAGCATTATCTCAAAGTCTACCTCCGACACCGCATCTCTTATGCACACACTTACCACAGACACTGCACAAGATGGAATTACTTCCCATCCTCTTGTGACAAATCGCACATGGCCACTCTCCCTCTTCTTTAACAGTACCACCACCGGCACTAGATACCATCACTTTAGTTTTATTCGAATTTACTCAAGCCCTTGTGCCCCAAACCCTGGGGGAGGCAGTGGCTCAATTGGTAGAGAGGTGGCCTGCAGTTTTAACGGACCCAGGTTCAAATCCCCGCTGGGGCAGGGAACAGTTTAAGGATTTGAATTTTATTAAATCAGGCTTTACTGATCTACCAGAAGACCCGCCGACACGTCATAAAAATAACCCCGCTAATACCAATACACCAGTCCAGTATGAGACAGCCCTAGCATGTATTCAATATGGATGGTGGGTGTTAGTGCCGAAGTGGTGACATGTAGAGGTGTATGGTATGTAGGAGGATTGCTGGGCCTTGATAGCAGGCTGCCCAGAGTCGGATACATACATACATACATACATACATAAAAAAAAAAAAATTCTCCACCTCCTAAATCTTTTCACTGCCTCCCTTTCATTCTATGCAATCAACACCAAATCAGCACACAACATCTCCCACAGAAGTCCATTTTTGAAGTCACGTGAGAGGGCTTCAACTACCATGGTAAACAAGGGGCTCAAAACTGACCCCTGGTGCACATCAAAATTCACGGAAAACTCATCACTCAAATATCCATTCACCCTTACCTGGGTGTGAGCACCCACATACAAGGCCATAGCAATCTTAACCAGCTACTCCTTGACCCCAAGCTTTCTCACTGCCCATTTCACCACCTCTCTAGGGACTCTGTCAAAGGCCTTCTCCAAATCAACAAAGTACAGTTCCCGTTCTTTCCTACATATTTTTCCTGAAACTGTCAAACAATGAACATGGTATCAGTAGTCCCTTTGCCTGGCATAAACCTACATTGCATCTCATCATTCACTCTTTCTCTAATCATATCTTCTAGAACTCTCTCCATTACCTTCAATATCTGGTTTAAAAGCGTTTTCATCATCATCATCATCCGGAACTCCTTTCCCACTCTAGGGCAGGGTGAGGAGTAGCAATGTGCAGACAGCTTAAGTTTGCCCAATGCAATGGGCCACACTTCCATGCACTCATCATTCAAGCCCACGGAATCCTGGCTCCATCAGATGGGCCAAAAAAAATTCACCAAGTTCTGTAACTTATATAATTTCCTCTTTCCTCTTCCCTTTGTACACAATTACATTTACACTCTTCAGCCAAGCATCTGGGAACATACACATACATTTGCTTTCAACATTTCATCCACTGGATGTAAATATAGTCAAATGTTACATCAGAGAACTTTAAAACATTTTGCCCATTCAATCCGTGTAACTTGAAACAATTGCCTGAAGTGAACCAGCAAGCAGCAGACCTTATCTGCAACATAATAAATAGATGCTTATTAGGGAGCAATTTTGTGCAGTCTGAGAAGCATGCTTTGCTTAGGCCCTTAATCAAGAGACCTGGCCTTGATGTCGAGAGCACGACAAATTATCGTCTCGTCTCTAACCTCTCTTTCTTATCCAAGATTATTGAGGGGGCCATACTTGATCAGCTCTTACCACTACTGGAAATTAACAGAGTTGTTCCTGTTGTTCAATCAGAATACAAAAAATACCATTCAACAGAAACTGCACTAACAAGGATTCGTAGTGACTTGGTGGCAAACACCTGTAGTGGGATGTCCTCTCTCCTAGTTCTGCTGGAATTGTCTGCAGCTTTTGATACAGTAGATCATAAACTATTGTTGGATGATCTGAATTTTAATGAGTGCTCTTTCGCTCCTTAAGTCATATCTGTCGGACATATCTCTGGGAGTAGTTGTTGATTACACTAGCTCAGATTCTGCTCCCCTTTTGTTCAGAGTCCCTCAAGGATCAATTTTGGGTCCAGTTCTATTTACAGTCTACACCAGTGGTTCATCATCTCTACTTGATGCTCACAACGTGTCCTATCATTTATACGCTGACAACATTCAAATCTATGTTAAGATGTCAGATATTAATGATACCAAGACTAAGGTTGAATCTCTTGTGTCTGATATTAAGATCTGGATGGTAAGGAGGAAACTTAAGCTTAATGACGGTAAAACTGAAATCATCATCATCCGAGGAAACAGAACGGCTGATGACACTGATATTGCCCTTGCTTTGAACATTGGTGTGTCGGTGGTGGCAACCATCATCCACTCGCTTGATGTAGTGCTGCCTACTTCTTCCTTAGCCTTTATCATTCTCTTTCTGAGCCTGCCCTCCTCTCTTCCTATTTCTCCAATCTTTCCTGTCACTTCTTATTGCTTTTCTTTCCTTTACAGGTGGCTTTACATTGAGTGACAAGCCAAATGGTTTCCTGTAAACCAAGAAACCATTTACAACGCTGGGTGGTAACCATATAACCAAACCATACGTGCTCCCTACGAGTCAACAAGTGGGTTGGTGGAGGGTTAGTGCCCCTCCCCGTAAAACAAATAACTCAGAGTTAAATGGCCACCCCTTGCAGGATTGTGGCGTCTGGCAATAGATAGATAGATAAATTACAAAGAATAAATTAATCAAGCTGCCAGAGGGTTTAACTTGGATATCAAAAATCTGTACACTGTGAGAAAATTCCTGAACAGACACTGCCTCCTAACATTAGTCCATGCAGTGGTCTTGTCTAATGTCAATTAATGTAATTCACTGTGGACTGGTCTTCCAAATAATATACTAACAAAAGTTTAATCTGTGTTGAACAGGGCAGCACGACTTATCTTTGGTCTCCCTCAGAGAACCTCGACTACCTCGTTCATAATTGAGCTGCATTGGTTACCAGTAAAGGCTAGAAATGAATTTAAACTGTGTCTTATTACATTCAAGGTTCTCAAGTTTGGTGAACCGAAGTATCTTGATGAACTGTTAAAACTCCCATCAGGGTTGATGTTATGTAGTCAAGGTGACTCTCTGTGTCTTGATGAGCCTGGAGCCAATCACCAGTCATCTTTCTCTGATCGTTCTTTTGTGTACAGAGCCCCAAAATTGTATAATACATTGCCATTGTCCATGAGAGAAATCTCTTCTGATGAATCCTTTTAGAGACAGCTGAGGGCCTTTCTTTTTTTATCAAAATGCTACGACCTGGCGAGAGGTATAGACAGATGATTATAAGGTTTAATTATTGCCACTGTCACAAATTTTTAATCAAGAAACTTGTGTTGTATATAAGAGATGTCACAAATCCTGTAATTGTAAAAATAATGTGTGTCT
>JAGKTI010009230.1:12579-31480 GCA_018397915.1 Birgus latro | reverse complement strand
AAATCATTAGTGAGACAAAGCAACAGAGCCGCTCCTAGTGATCCTCCCACATGTCAAAGTAATGTCGTTCTGACCTGCTAGGACGTCTTTTAACTGATTACATCGTCTGGTGTTAGTCTGGATGAAGTACTAACGTATGCCCATTGATGTAACTCTACGATAACAAGAATATTTCTAACATCCATCAGCTCCTTAAGCAAGATGTTCTTTGTATTTTATCCTGGCCAACCCCAGACAGTTTTATTCAGCGTAGGAAAGACCCTCGGAGAGAAAGTGTTACTGTATACCTGACTCATGATGAGGTACTGTACTGTACCTGGAGACTTACACAGTTCATGCATTGTGCCCGGGCATAATGCCTTGGAAATATTGCAATTGCTTAAATTTTAGATATTTAAATCTGATGTGTATACAAGGTGAAGAATACTGAACAGTACCATAAATATGTTGAGTATACAGATTAAGGTGTATGGAAGAGTGGTAGTAACTGAGAGAGTGGTGCAGATTACTGAAGATAGTATTGAGGAGAAACCTAGAGAATTCAGGGGTGGCAGGCTGTATATGAATGAGACGCTTGCACTGAGTAATGTGTTAAAAATTCTTTGAGAAAGGGAGGGATCAGTATGTAGCTTTCATGGACCTGGAGGAGGCATAATACAAAACTAAGCAGACACGGTTTGTATCAGATGTTACAGATTTGTGGGTCGGTAGGCAAAAGCAAGTTTATAATAACGGAGTATGACTGTGGTAGTGAAAGAAGGGTGATAGATTTGATGCAAAAGGTGGGACTGTGTCAAAGATGCGTGATGTTGCCATAATCTATTAAGTCTTTTCATGGCAGATGTAGGGGTACAAGAAGAAGTACGGGTTTAGAAATACAGGGGCACAGGATGAATGTAAGTATACCAGTCGTTGTTTGTTGACTCAGCAGTTAGTATGCGAGTCTGAAAGAGCTTATGAAGAGGAAAGTGAGACTGAACGTCAGAAAAGCAATGAGGTATAGTAAAGAGTAAGAGGACGGTGGAAAGAGTTTAAGTGTAGAAAATCTGAGGAAGTAAATTATTGTCGTAGGTATTTATGAGTAGATATGACGACAGATGTAGCTCAGACCTGAAATGAGCCTAAGAGAGAAGGTGCAAAAGTATTAGAGACGATGAAGAGTGTGTGGAATGAGTAACTGGTGTTCAGACGAAGGAATAGTTGTGTCGATTGTGTTGTATAGGAATGACATATGGGTTCATAACGCTTGGACCTGGAAAATTTTGGAACGCAGGAACTTCATTGCTCACGTCCTATGTATGTGGTGGGTGGTTTGATGGAGTGAGAAATGATTATGTGAGTAGACATGGTATGATGGAAAGGACAGACTAGGATATATCGAAGTAGTGTGGCCAGTATAAAGAGAATGAGTGACGATGAGACTTCGATAAGTAAGATATACAGATAAGAAATAGAGTGACTTACTTGGCCAAGTAAGTGGAAGGATGGTGTGAAAGATATTTTGAATCACAGAAGTCTGAGCATCCAGAAGGCAACACGCGTGTATGGAACAGAGCATTTTGGAAAAGAAGTGGTTTACGAGTATGACGGGATGACTTACCGCCAGTGACCTATAGCAAGGAAGTGAAGCAACTGGGGTAGAATGCAGAAGGATCAGTGAGAGGCCTGGTTGTTGAGGGTTCAGAATTGACTAGAGTGTCATTATTTATGGTAGATGAGAAATGAATGTAAGTGAACAAGGTTAATTTCTGACGCTACCCCGCTGGAGAGGGGAAACAACGAGCGTATGTGTGATGGGGTATATGAAAAGCCCGTGCTGCTTAGAAGCAAAACGGGGATCTTCTCTTTGCCTCAGTGGTAACGTGCGCGCCTAGGAAGCGCGGGGGCCTGAGATCGAATCGCGGCTAGCACAGTGCGATTAATTTATTAAGTTTCAGTTCGGTAATTGGTTGGCATGGGTGTGGGATGTGAGGAGAGGCTTTGAGGGCAATGATGTTGCTGACAGCGTCTGAAGCCTTACATCCCGGGGGTGACCTGTCCGGTGTGGGCCGCAGCGTCCCCAGTGGTGGCCTCCAATGTGCTACACTACCACGTGTGTTCGAAACTGTCCAAATTAATCACCCGGGGGGGGGGGGGGGGGGGGAAAGAGTGAGGTAAGGGGGCATTAAATGAAAAAATTTTTTTTTTTTTTAATGCGAAGAAGAAGGAACCAAAGGCCATTCATTGATCTTAGGTAAGTCTTGATTTATGGAGATGGCTGTGCTGAGTTGAGATTTAGAGATGTCAGACTTTGTAAATGGGTGTCTGAGTGTGAATGAACTATGAAGTGTTGAGTCATCTGCATATGAATGATGGGATTGAGGGTGACAGATAAGAGATCATTACTATGAACCAGGAACAGGGTTGGCGCCAGAACTGATCTCTGTGGCACGCCGGCGTTGAGTGGAATTTGGAATATACATCATCTACTTTTCTTATTTTTCTATTGCTGAGATACGAGGCAAGAAGAGGAACAAAAGACGTTAGTCCATAGCAAGGGAGTTTGGATAGCTGGGAACGATGCCATACTCTGTCGAAAGCCTTAGAAATATCAAGGGTTACTCCATGAGTTTCTCCATATAGGTCGATTGATTGATGGGTGGTATGAGTCAGGAGATTGAGTATGTCAATGGTGGATCTTTTGTGGCGAAAACCATATTGTCTATCACTAATTAAGTTGTTGGATTCAAGACGTTTGACTATGTGCTTATTGATTAGAATTTCAAACACGTTACCAAGAGAATATGTGAGAGCTACTGGTCTGTAATCAGAGGGGTCAGAGGAACTTCCTTTCTTTGGAATTGGGTGGATATTGGCTTCTTTCCACGAATTAGGGAATGACGAAGTATGTATGCATATTCTGAATAATTTAGCAAGAACAGGTGCGAGTTCTGGGGAACACTTTTTCAAAACAATTAGAGGAATTCCATCTAGGCCTGGAGCTTTGTTGGTTGATAAATTGTCTAGGGTGGATTTTACGTATCTTTTCTGTGTTTTAAGTGGAACTATTTCGGAACAGTCAAGTTCTAGTACTGGAACGTTCTGACTGACATCCTCTAAGGTAGAATTTCTGACAAATGTACTGGCAAAGATATCCGTTTTCCTATGTGGGTCATTTGTAATGTTGCCATCTGAAGATTTTAGTGGGGAAATGGATGATGACTTGTTAAAGTTATTATTGAAAGAATTAAGAGTTGACAAGAATATTCTATTGTCATTAGGGTTGTTAAGTAGTTTTGATGCTTGATTATGAAGAAAGTTTGATTTTGCGAGATTTATTACAGCTTTTGCATGGTTTCTAGCAATTTTAAATTGACAGTGATTCAGGTTTTTTTTTTTTTTTAAGTAGTGTTATATGCTAATAACTTTTGGGCTGTTGCTCTAGCACAGTTCTTTCCAAACCATTTTGGAGAGTTCGATCTTTTAGTGAACTGTTGACCTGGTATGAATAAATCCATACCAGCTAATGTGGGACAGAGTAGAACTGGCCTCACTGGAGAAGAAAGACTGACAGCCAAACCCCTGGAATCCCACTCACTACAACTTTGGTCTGGGTAAAGATCTACTGCTGTGCAGAATTGGGTAGGCCTACGTTGAAAGCATGGTATGCCCCCTCCCCCTCTCAGGGAGTGGTCATCTGAGGTCCCACTCTGCCTACAACGTGGCGGGGGTGAACGTCAACCAGTAGGCAAAATCTCATGTTCTTAAGTCATGACCGTACATAAAGGTTTTGATCTTGATCCCCGAGTCCCCTGCTATGTAGAGTATGACCTTTGGGGGTCTCACCTTACCTGAAACATTGGCTGTGGTAAAACTCGACCACTTGTCCGGTACGAAGATTCATTTCATTTGATAAAAAATTGGCATTGTCCCCTCAAGCTGGGGCCGGGTCGCCTGCCCGCCAGTGGAGATTGTCACTGGAGGTCCCACTAAAACGTGGCTGGAATAAACGTTTACCAATATGCAGATTTTTATGTTCCTAGGTTAAAGACTATGGCTGTGCGTAATGGTTTTGCCCGGACCCCTGAGGACCGCCCCCTCACCCGTGAGGGGCGACCCTCGGTGGTCGCACCCTTCCCAAAACATGGTCGGGGTGAGGATCTATTGGTATGCAAAAATTTACGTTACTCTGTTAAACACTTTGACCGTGCATAATGACTTTGGCCGAGACCACCGGGGGCCACCCTCTCCTTTGGGTGGCAGCCCTGTGGGGTCCCACTGTGCTTATAACCTGGCGCAAGTGAAGCTCTGCCATTGTATAAAAATTCGTGTTCTTAGGTAAGAAGCTTTCCGTGACTAACGGTTTTGAGTGGGACACCTGGGGGCGGAGTTCCCATCCGCCCTGAAACCTGGCCCAGGGGGAGGTCTACTACAGGGCATTCACTTTAACTTAGCCCAGATTTTTCTACTTTTGCAACTTATTTCCCTTACTTCATTGAGGGAATAAGACAATACTATAGTGTTAATCCATTATTACAGCTCAGCAATCAAGATGGAGAGCAGTTTAGGCCCGGTTAAAGTGAACAGAGCTTAGTGTGAACTTTTTTTTAACACTTCCCTTAATGTTTGATTTACATTCTTCAAGAAAGTACAGTAACTCAGTGGAAGGGAGGGGGAGGGGGAGTTAGGGACAAGCTCTACATTTTGGCCTCCCATGTGGGCGTGGGGGGGGGAGGATCATATAACGGGAAGGGAACTATGAATGAAACCACAAAGTTAAATTCATCTGAGACTATATCAAGGTTACCTAATAATGTTAAGAACAGACAATAGTAAAAGTAAGGACAAACTTAAGATAAACAGTAGCCTATCAGAAGGAACACGAAAGAAGAATACTCCATGTAGGACCACCTGATGGGTACTAACAACAAATAAATCACCTGGGGACCTAGCTCCATTTCAGTGTATTGAGACATCAACTCTTGTTATTTCATGGCCAGTTTAACAAAATGTATCTTATTTTAATAGCTACGTCCTCTACTAACAACAAATTAGTCACTTGGGGTCCTAGCTCCATTTCAGTGTACTGAACCTGGCCAGTTCAACAAAACGTATCTTATTATTTTAATAGCCACGTCCTCTGCTGAGTATGTTAGTTCCAAAACCGGAAAATGCATTATACATTGCTCGCCGCGCGCAGCGAGCCGTCTGGCGGGCAGCTGCCCACTAGGGGAGTCTGGTGGACGACACAGTAACTTGGCCACCAGGGAACAACCCCTGCAAAAGCCGTCCTCCCACTGTCCGGGCTAATCTATGGCCCGGTTCCCTCTATAGAAGGGATACATCTTTAAACGAACGAACGGAAAATGCGGTAATACCTAGTAATAGAAAGCAAACTATATTATATTTTGTACAACTCAGCCATACTAGGCCTGGCGAAATTCAGTTGTTTGTTTTAGTCTCTAAATTTACCGCGAGAATTAAGTAAAAAAGATTCAAGTTGTTTTCATCCACGGCTGTCTCCATAGTTGGAACTTTATCGATGTCAGTACATTTACAGCTATATTGCTTTTGAATGACAGATTTCAGTCATTTATAAATTTTTATGCTTACCATTACATCGATGAGGGCTGAAAGTAGTTGTGCCAGGATCTCGCTCTCCTCTGACAACAAGTTTTCGTAACCATAGCAACGTCCTTAAAAGTGTCATTCGTACTTGATGCATGTATGCAAACTTTTACGAAATTACTGCATGGCTTAATATCTTAACAGCTGTATTCTCATGCAATAAATACATCATAAAAATATGATTCTTCTTTCTTTACAGGAAAGCTTTAGTCATATCAGAAAACAAAAGAACATCTGGAGGGAGTGAGAGATTGAAATCAGAGGATGAGCAGGTGGTCTGTGGTGTCTAAGGTTTTATGTTAAAAATCGCAGAGCCTAGTAACAGCTCTTCAGACAGGTTGTCTTGTGATGAAAACGAGTTTGCAAGGGCCTCAGTGATGGGTCCCTTGAAGACATGGAAAGCTAAGAAGAGATGAAAAGGCGTGCTAAATGTTAGGTTTGCCGTGGTAGCGGGAGACGTCCCATGATGCCATTGTGAAAACAAGTGAGTGAGGACCACGTGACCACGAGGACCAATCAGCGCCCCGGGATCACCTCCAGCCTCAAGTCTCACGTAAACAACAACCGCCCCTGAAAAGTACAAAATAAAGCAGCTTGAGATGGAGGTGAGTGATATGCGCGGCTTTGTGGTGGGAGAATGGTGGTGCAAGTGGTGTATGAGATGGAGGGTAACAAAAGAGATGAGGAGCAATGGATTATTGACCGTTTATGTCGACACAAGGGCTTGAAATGTATGACGGCTATGAGTATTGTTGGAACCTGGGCTGGGAGGAATGGGAGTGGGGTTCCTCTTTCTTGAAACATGAAAAAATGCCCAACCTGATGAGGACAGAGCAGGTAAAATTAACATTATGATTAATTTACTTAGACTTTTAGTTCATATTGTTAGGAAGTAGGAGATCTGAATAGAGGTGATTGATAGACCTGAGACAGTTGCTGGTCTCAATGTTTACCTTTCCTCGTTACTAAATTAGCAGGTATTTTCGTGTGACACATCATAATGTTTCATGTTTATCCGTTAATAGTAACGGTATTATTGTGAAATAACACAGTAGATTGTGTTTTAGCATCGTTTTACTGGTAAATAAGTTAACTGAACTTGCAAGTTACCACAAATTGAGTGGAAGTTTGAGATTTTTACTACTACATCTGTGACATATTGTTTTAAAACATTTAGCTGATGAGTTGGCAGGGTATTACCAGGAGCTGAATATATATACATGTTATTGTGAATGATAGGGTATGTAACCACTATCAGTTGTCAGGTTTCACACTAGGTTAGGAGGTAGTTATGAAGACAGCCTGGGAAGATCTTGCAGGTTGGTTGAATGTTATATTTTGTATTCCCAGATAAAAATAACACCTAATTTTTCCTAGTCCCCTTGGGTAAGCATGGAGTTTATGGTAATTTTCCAGAAATGCTGTGGTTTTTTTATTACAGTATTTCACTTTTTGTGTGTGACTTGATCATAAAAGTGTGGTAGGTGAGGGTGCCTATCATCCACCTACTTAGTGTAGTGGTACTCTATTTTAGGGTGGCCCTACATTGAGTGGCAAGCCAAATGATTTCCTGTAAATCTGGGAATAATTTACAATGCTGGGTGGTAACCTTATAATCAACCAACATGTGCCCCCTACGTGACAACAAGTGGGTTGGCAGAGGGTTAGTGCCCCTTCCTGAAAAACAACCAACTAAAAATACAAACAAGAAGCCTCTTACCAGGACTAACCAACAGTTGATGACTAAGGACCAAAACTTTACTGATCTACCAGAAGACCCGCCGACGTCGTAAAAATATCCCCGCTAATACCAATACACCAGTCCTGTATGAGACAGCCCTAGCATGTATTCAATATGGACGGTGGGTGTTAGTGCCGAAGTGGTGACATGGTATGTAGGAGGACTGCTGGGCCATGATAGCAGGCTGTGAAGCTTATGCCCAGAGTCGGATACATTAAAAAAAACAATGGACATGTTATGGATTGCAACACGGAATGCAAGGGGTGCGAATGATTAAGTGAGAGAGAGAGAGAGAAATTGTCCAGGTGCTTCAAGGTGCAAAAGTAGACATATTTGGAATAGCCTAACTGAGACTAAATGGAGAGGTGAGGGAATGGGAGTATGGATTGGGTATATGCATGGGCATAGGTGAGAATGAGAGAACAAAAAGATTATTATTGTGTGCAAGAGATGGGAGGAGAATGTAAGAGAGTATAGATCAGGTGGCTCAAAGATTGTGTGGGTAAGACTGAAAGTAGGACTACAAATGTGGGCGATTGTGTGCGTGTGTGTATGCGTCAATGCAAGATCATGAAAGAAGAGTTCTGGGCAAATGTGGAAGCTTGCTTGGAAAAGTTTGAAAGGAATGAGAGTGTTTTCGATTGGAGATGTGAATGGAAAAGTAGGGAATGTAAAGGTGGATAGAGTAGTAGTAGTAGTAGTTCCCTAGGCAGTCTGGCCGAACAGCCCCGAGTCCCTAAGGAAGGCCATGGCCAAGACCGGGCTTTCCTACAGAGCTCTCAAGGAGTGTATGTTGCATTGTTGGCGTAGGTGATTGTGTGCAGTGCAGTCTTTCATAATGTACTTAATAGTATGGGGTGCTGTGCTACATTTTGGACAGGTATCAGCGACAGTCATCCAGCCTCTTCTGATAACTTAAGAGGGCTGGATGATGCCCCCATCTCGGCCTGGCCAGGTGGAGTAGTTGGCGAGTTGGGTGTGCAAGCAGAAGTGGATGACAGTGGCAGTGCTCTTGTGGACATCTGTGTAGGAAGGGGGTTGGTGATAGCTAACTCCCTTATACACAGGTACTGTATATGTGGCGTGATCAGGAGGGTGGGTGGTGAACTGAATGAACGGAAGGCATTGATTGTGTGTGTGTGGATGACATATTGAGAAGGTATGTAATGGATGCAAGAGCATATTGGGGTTGGGGGATTGGACTTTCTGACCACCAGTTGGTGGTGGTGAAAGTCAGGGTTCAAATACAATGGAGGAATAGGAGGAGGGAAGGACAGGAGGAATTACAGTAGTCCATTCAGGGAGGGTAGAAAGGTTGCAAGAGGATGAAAGGCAGAATATAGGAGAGAAGTGGAGGAGTGATTGGAAAAATGTGATCTGGAGCAGATGGGGGAGGTAAAATGTGTTTGCAAGATTGTCACACAAGAAATGTGTGCAGTATGTGAAATGTTTTGTGGGGTGAAGAGAAAATGAAAGGAGGTGCAAGGAACAGCATGGTGGAACCAAGAGGTGAAACCAGCTGTGGCACCAAAGAATTTAGCATATAGTGAGTGGATGAGAAACAAGGACACAGAGGAAGTTGAAAGAAGAGAGTTATATGTAGAGAGGAAGAGAGGGGTGAAAAGATTAGTAAGAGAGGGTAAGAAGAGAATGGATGAGGGATTTGGAAGGAATTTAAGTGTAAAGTGGAGGGAATGATTGGTAAGAAAATGTTTTGGAAAGAGGTAAAGAGAGTTAGACAGGGTGATAAAGAAGTTAGTTGGGGAGTGAAAGATAAAAATGGTAGATTGCTAGTGGAGAAGGGAGAAAAAGTGAACATATGGAGAGAACACATTAAGGAACTTTTAAAAATTGAGAATGAAAGTAATGTGAGTAGAAGTGGCTGGGGAATGACTGGGAGAAGGAGGGAGGTGAGAAGGGAGGAAGAGATCAGTAGGATGGAAGTAGTGGAATCAATGAAGAAAGTCAAAATGTGGATAGCCTCAAGAATTCATGGGAGTGTGTGGTGATATGCTGAAGAGTGGGGGAGAGATAGTACTTGAATGGATACAGATGTGCAGATTGGTCTGGGAGGAAGGTAGAGTACTGGAGGATTGGAAGTCAGGTATAATTATTTCCCTGTTGCTACAAAGGAAAGGGGGAAAAAGTAGTGTGTGGTAATCATAGGGGCAGTTGTCTTCTGAGTGTAATAGGAAAATTATATATATACTGGTATAGGCTATGGTTGGATACCGTACTTGTTGACAGGTTAGGGAAGTAGCAGTGGAATTAGTTGCAGAAGAACAGGGAGCTTTTAGGAAGGGAAGAGATTATGTGGAGTAGATATTCATTCTTTGTTCTTCGGTGGAAATTTTGTAGAGGTGGGAAAGAAGTTTTATGTATCCTTCATGGATTTGGAGAAGGCATATGACAGGGTGGATAGACAGGGAATATGGAAAATATTAAGAATATATAGAGTAAATGGGAAGTTGTTGAATGCTGTGAAGAGTACGTATGAGGGTGCTAACACTGCAGTGCATGTGAATAGTGAACTGAGTGAATTTTTCTGTCTGAATGTTGAATTGAAACAGGGATGTGCCATGTCTCCATAGTTGTTTAATCTGTATATGGATGGGGTTATAAAAGAGATACAAGGTAGGGGAGTGGATGTTGGAGTGGCCCTAGTGAGAGAGGGCAGTGTTTGGAAACTTCCTGTACTGTTGTTTGCAGATGATACTGTGCTGTTAAGTGAAGACGAAGGGGAACTGGTAGGCTTGGTGAATGAGTTTGGGAGAGTGTGTAAGAAACAGAATCTATAGGTGAATGTAGGGAAGAGTAAAGTTATGGTCTTTGAGAGAAATGAAGTCACTGAATGTACAGTGAGGTTGGATGATGAGGAAATGGAAAATGTGAGTGCATTTAAATACAGTACTTGGGTCATGTTATGAGTAAGGATGTAAGTTTGGAGGGTGAAGTGCTTAAAATGGTACAAGGAGGAGGAAAGGTTGCTGGTTCTTTGAAAGCAGTGATAAGAAATAGGGACGTTAGAATGGAAGTAAAAAAGTTGCTGCATGATGTTATTGTGATAACTCGTGTCACGTGGAAGTGAAGTTTGGACCGTGTCAGAAGTACGCAAGTCAAGAGTGAAAGCAGTGGAAATGAGCTATTTGAGAGGAGCATGTGGAGTTACCTGGAGAGACTGACAAATGAGAAAGTGAAGGAGGGTTGTGGTGTGGAAGTGGATGTGATATTTAGCATTAGGAGATGTACACTGTGGTGGTTTGGCCTTGTGGAGATGAATGAGAACAAGAGACTAACAAGGAGAGTGTATGTAAGTTTTGTGGAGGGGGGAGAGGGAAGGGGATCCCGAGGATGAGGTGGAGAGATATAGCCTATGAGAGATGTGGGTGTGAGAGGGAGCAGGGCAATGAAATGGTGGGGGACAGGACGACATGGAGGTGATTTGTTTGTGGCCACTCATGGGATTAAGGCATCTGTCATTAGATAGAGTGGTAAATTAAATATTACCTTAAAGTAAGGGAAAGGTGTACCGATACTGTATTTTTATAAAACAGTTTGCAGGCAAACCTGGTGCATTTCAGATGCCTTAGTTACGTTGACTTGGTTTTAGGCTAGCTTTTTTATATAATATCATACCACAAGAGTAAGAGAAGACTGATATATGAATACATTTATAGTGGTTTTCACTCTTACATATTGATTTCCTTCCAAAAGAAAGAAACGATATTATAAATGCCACAATATTGTATGTTTTTTTCATAGCTAGTAGGTCATTGCCATGGTAACTTGATGTCATCACTTCGGCTCTCTATACAATGAGCATTTGAAATAATTGCAGTCATGGCTTTCATGTTGTTTGTGTGATACTGGAACACTCTCTAAACGATGAGGAAGTTTTATGCCGACCTGTAGGGTGATTAAGAATTTCCTGTGTATGAAGTTAAATACAGTATAAATGTTTGGGGGTCTGGGGGGGGGGGTCAAAGACTGTCTAGGTTAGGTTGAATAGAATCTGCATAGGATAATATTCTAAAACATCCTGTCATAAATGCCAGGAATATTATTTCAGCAGTGAAATAACTGTTTCTTTTACAGTTTGTTTGATTGTTATATAGTCATACCACAAATCACTCTCTTTTTCCCACCTCCACATCTCCTGGGATAAAGGGTATCATAACTGGAAATGAAAATGAAAGAGTTTTTACAAATTTAGGGCTAAATTCTGCAAAAATAACAATGAATCCATTTTTTTTTTTTTTTTTTTTTTTTTTTTTTTTTGTGAAAGACAGCAGTCTTCTGCTCAAGTGTGATAAATGTCCAATGTGCATCAGTCCCTCGTTAAATTATCTTCATTGCCAGCCACTCTATAAGCCTCACAGACAAACCAGCAGTCAGTGATTTTTGAGGTAGATACAGGATAGATTAATACTGTACTTAAAATACCAAAATTTGCCAATTTGGATTACATGGGTGTAGGTACTGTATTTAATGGCCCAAAAGGGCTGGGGGGAGGCTTGACATGGGGCACCACCTTGCATGTCTAGAAATAGGATTAGGTTAGTTTAGGTTAATGCTCCACCACCAGAAGCTTCCCTGTGTGGCATGGCACATTACCCTCCCCCTCAATGACAGTTACAGGAATTAAATACCATAATACATAAATTAACATAATACTGTAGATATACAATAATCCCTCATTTATCCGGACATGATAGAGCCAAAGGCATGTCCGAGTAGTGGCAGCATCTGGATGATGAACACTATTCCCCTATCATACCCAGACCCTACCTATACCCACTCTCCAACCTCTACCTAACCTATTTGTACAGTACCTGTGCTTAATTTGGCAGTGCTTTCTGGTCATTCAGGCATATTTAGACATCAAAACACACAAAGGAATATCCAAAGTAATGCTAAACACCAAGAAAACCATGCAGAAAAACCACTGAAAACCAAAAGGCACCCTACCTATATACTACTGTATGTACAGTACATTACTCTTCCTTATTTTGGCAGTGTTTTCTAGTGATTCTGCCATATTTTGACATCAAAACATACCATACATAGGATTATCCAAAAAAATTTCAACCAGAGAACCATGGGGAAAAAACAAAACAAAAAAAAAACATACACTACTGTATGTATTGTACCCCTCCTAATTTTGGCACTGTTTTCAAGTCAGTCTGCCATATTTAGACACCAAAACACACATAGGAATATCCAAAGTAGCTATGCTAAACACCAAGAAAACCACGAAAAAAAAAAACATTGAAAACCAAAAAGCACCTCACCTATACTGTATGTAGAGTACCCCTCCTAATTTTGGCACTGTTTTCAGGTTACTCTGCCATGTTTAGACATCAAAACACACATAAGAATATCCAAAGTAATGCTGAGCACCAGGAAGACCATGACAAAAAAAAAAAAAAAATGAAAACCAAAAAACACCCTACGGTACCTACACACTACAGTACTGTAGCTATTTACAGTACCCCTTCTAACTTTGGCACTGTTTTTCAGTCATTCTGCCATGTTGAGACATCAAAGCACACATAGGAATATCCAAAGTAATGCTAAATTTACACCAAGAAAACTATGAAGAAAAAAAAAAAAGCATTGAAAACCAAAAAACACCCTACCTTTACACTACCGTATGTGTAGTACCCCTCCTAATTTTGGCACTTTTCTGGTCATTTTGTCATATTGAGATATAAAAACACACATAGCATTATCCATATTAATACTAAACATTAAGAATGCATAACCAACAAAAATCCACAAAAAGCCTGAAGATGGTTTGAAAATCGGTTGTCTGTGTCGAGTGATTGCTCCCGGGGCTCAAAAAATATTAAACGGCCAAAAATGCCACCGGAAATTGGTTATACAGTATTGGTATAAATGGTATACCATCATCTATGCTGGTGTTTATACTATAAGCTATTAAAAACACATAACATTGATAAGTAAAAAGTACAGAAATGCAGTGAGAATAAAGGGTTCAGGAGTAAAACTTGCCTTCATATAACTTCCCACCATCCTACTGCAAAATTTTGCCAAGAGTTAAGCATATGTCTAGGTGCAGAATTTCATGAGCTTTCTTGTGGTTTTTGCGGAATTTTGATACGACCGATAGTAGTCGAATAAATTGCAATAAACTGTGACAACCCATGAGTCAGCATTATCACCACAGAGGAGGGTGGGGACTGAGGGAGTGAGGGAGGGGGAGCCAGGAGGAGGGTATGGAGGAGGGATGGGAGGGGGGGAGAAGCAAGGTTGTGGGCAGGATTCTCCACCTTCTGTCAACAGGCAGACGGGTGCTTTTACTGTACATATACTCGTTAGATGCTAAGTGGCCTTGCAGAAACAACTCACGGTGACAGGAGGACTTTCAACATTCGGTAGAGGGGCAGACGGGTGCTGTCACCGAACATGTACTCATGGCTTATGGTCTGTGTTATAATCTCAGGGGCAGTTAGGAAAGACTAAGCCCGGTGGCTGCTCGACATTGGACATTCAGTGGGGATGCATACAGACGTTTTGACACCGCTTGTGAGTTACAGTTGTATTATTCGGGTGCTGGAGGTTCGTTGGGAGTGGTTGGACGAGTGCGCGGCCTTGACCATTTGGTACTGGGTTAGACGAACATTTGAGCTCTGTTGTGGTTTACGGACCACTTCCTGCTCACAGCTCAAGCCCAGTGGCCACAATACTGAATGTTTGAACATGTCAGCTGGCCGTCCGAAGTTCTCGGGGGCTTTTACATCCAGATAATAACAAGTAAATTCAGATAATGGTTTAATAGAGCCAAGGTCCAGCATCCGGATAATGAACACTTCTGGATAAATGAGTGACTACTGTAAGTTAATATTGCAAATAAACTGATGTATTAGAGTTCACTATTCTGTCTATCTATCTATCTTGCCAGATGCCTCAATCCCGTAAGGGGTGGCCACAAACAAATCGCCTCCATGTCGCTCTGTCCTCCTCCATTTCACTGCCTTGCTCCCAGCTCACACCCTCCTCTCTCATATACCTCTCCACTCTATCCCTCCATCTCATCCTTGGCCTCCTCCTCCTCCCTCTCCCCCTCCCACCTCACTCACATACACTCTTCTTGTCAGTCTCTCACTCCATCCTCTCCACATGGCCAAACCACCTTAATGTGTTACACGTAATGCTTCCTATCACATCCACATCCACAACATCCACAACACAGCGCTCCTTCACTTCTTTATTTGTCAGTCTGTCTCTCCATATGACTCCACATCCTCCTCTCAGATAACTCATTTCCACTGCTCTCAGTCTTGACTTCTGTCCCTCCAACAGGATCCAAGCTTCATTTCCATACATTAGAGTTTGTATCACAATACTGTTATGTAGCATCTTTTTCACTTCCATGCTCACTTCCCCATTTCTTATCACTGCTTTTAAGGAATCAGCAGCCTTTCTTCCCTGCAGCAGCCTTTCAAGCACTTCATGTTCTAAACTTCCATCCTTACTTATCACAATACCCAAGTACAAAAATGCACTCACGTTCTCCATATCATCCCCATCCAGTCTCACTGTACATTCACTGACTTCACTTCCCTTGAAGACTATCACTTTACTCTTCCCAACATTCGCCTTTAGATTCCATTTCTTACACACTCTCTCAGACTCATCAGTTCTTTTAATATGAGTAGGCTATTTAGGAAACCCATGCCAAGATGCCTCATTTGGACATGAGTAAAATGTTTTGGAGTGCAGGCTTGACTCTTTTCTTATGCACTTTGGCCCCTGAAACTCTTGCATATGTAGGAGCATTAGCTGCTGGTGTATTTTAGTGCTGTTATTACAGGAGTTTACCCTGACATTGTGCTGTTCCCTTGGAGGGAATATCATTATAGAAAACTTCTGTGCTTTGAAAAAAAAAAAAATGTAACTGGGTTTGTGATTGTTTTGCTTCAGTTGCTGAAGTTACAGTGGTTCCCCCTTACCTTCGGTCAACGTGGCCCGAAAATGTTAAAAGGAAAATTCCTGAAATAAACAATTCATATGTTTTAAACTGCGTGCAGTTTTTAGCGTGATGAAATCTCACTCTGTCCCGTCCGGGATGTTAATCATCCCTTTGTCCAGCATATCCGTGCTGTATACGCTACCCGCCTGTTAGTCATATACTGTAGTACCTATCTCGGTTATCAGATCGACTGTCGCAGTATTGCAGTGTTTGTGTTAAGTAACTCTTATCTTACTTAATAATGGCCTCAAAGCACGAGGAAGTGATGCTGGCAGTTTGGATATGGCAAAGAGAAGCCATGAAGTGCTTCCTTTAAGTGTGTATACAGGGTTCAGTACTATTAAACAGTTTCAGGCATCCACTGAAGGTTTTGGAACGTATCCCCTGCGGATAAGGGTGGACTGCTGTATCAGTCTGTTATCTCTCCTTGAAGGTATGAGAGGAACTTGTGGATATCAAGAATGATCGTAACCTCAGACATAATTCCGTGAAGTAACCTTAGATTTGTTGGTTAGAGCTGAAATATGAGATTACCCAGCTCTCTCCTGAGTGTGCTGTTGTCATGTGCAACAGCATATAATGTGCTAATGAAGCTTTCATCATTAACAGTTACAGTAGAAAGAGCAAAAAGATCTATCTATCTATCTATTGCCAGACGCCGTAATCCCGTAAGTGGTGGCCATTTGACTTTGAGTTATTTGTTTTACAGGGAGGGGCACTAACCCTCCACCAACCCACTTGTTGACATGTAGGGAGCACGTATGGTTTGGTTATATGGTTACCACCCGGCATTGTAAATGGTTTCTTGGCTTACAGGAAACCATTTGGCTTGTCACTCAATGTAAAGCCACCTGTAAAAGAAAGAAAAGCAATAAGAAGTGACAGGAAAGATAGGAAGAGAGGAGGGCAGGCACAGAAAAAGATACTAACTGTAAAGTCACTGGATAATGAACTTTTGTTTTACCCAATTGTTTTACCTAATTGTGATATACAGGAAATGAGCTACACTCGTGGGGTCCCGTCTCTGTTTCTCAGTAAGTCAAATTTTGCTTTAAACTCGTTTAAGTTTTTAGACTGGACGATCTCTTTGTCCAGTCTTTTCCATAGGTCTATACCTCTATACGGAAAACTGTATTTCTTGATGTCTTTCAAGCAGCGTGGCTTCTTCAGTTTCAGTCCATGTCCTCTTGTTGCTTTCTTATCCCATAAAAACAGATCTTTTCTATCAATTTTATCTACTCCCATCATGGTCCTGAACAGTGCAATCATGTCACCCCTTTCTCTCCTTTCCTCTAAGGATGGCAAATCCAGCCTTTCTAGCCTCTCACTGTATGACAGATCTGCCAGACTGGGGACCATCTTGGTTGCTGCTCTTTGTATTCTCTCAATCTTGTTGATATATTTCTTTTTGTGTGGGGACCACTGCTGCATATTCTAACCTGGGGTGGATCATAGCCACTATCAGTTTTTTCATCATCTCTTCATTCATGTAATGAAATGCCACTCTTATGTTGGGCAAGAGTTTATATGTCTCTCTGACTATCTTGTTAATGTGTTTTTCAGGTGACAAACTATCCTGGACCAGCACTCCTAAATCTTTCTGTTCTCTCGCTTTTGTGATTGGTTCATTACCCATCATATAATTCAGTGATGGTCTCTTGGTGCTTGTACCCATTTCCAATATTTTACATTTTTTTGCATTGAATTTCATTTCCCACATCCGGCTCCAGTCATGTATCCTATCCAGATCCTCCTGCAGCATTTTACAGTCCCCTTCAACCTCTACCTTCCTCAAGATCTTTGCATCATCAGCAAACAGACTTTCATAACTGTTCACTCCATCTACCATATCATTTACGTAAATGAGGAACATTACTGGTGCCACACCGAGCCCTGTGGGACACCACTTGTTACTTCTCTCCATCCAGACATCCTGTCCTTTATTACTGTCCTCATTTGTCTGTCTCTCAAAAAGTCTCTTATCCATTCCATGAGGTTACCCTTCAGTCCTCCTATATGCTCTAATTTCCACATTAGTCTCTTATGGGGTACCTTGTCAAAGTCCTTCTCCAAAAATAAATATACACAATCCACCCAACCATCTCTCTCCTGTAGCACATCAATCGCTCTTGAGTAAAAGCTCAACAAGCTGGAAACACATGACCTTCCACTTCTGAATCCAAATTGACTTTCAGTCAAAATATTCATCTCTCCCAGATATTTTATCCACCTATCTTTCAGAATCTTCTCGCACAATTTTGCAACTATGCTGGTTAGGGACACTGGTCTATAGTTCAGGGGTTCTTCCTTGTTTCCTCCCTTGTAAATTGGTACCACATTTGCTCTCTTCCATTCCCGAGGCACTTTCCCTTCTTCCAGCGAACACACAATTAAACTGTGAATCTTATCTGCCAGTTGCTCTCTGCATTCCTTCAGTACCCATTTTGAAATTCCATCTGGTCCTGGGGCTTTCCTTACATCTTGAGTTTCCAGTAATTTGTACACTTCCTGCACTTCCACTTTTATATCTTTTATCACCACATTCCTAGTCACTCCCTCCCCCTCCACAGACTCTCCTTCATTAGTAAAAACTGATTGGAAACATTTGTTCATTATTTCAGCTTGCATTGCTGCATCATTATAGACCTCTCCTTCTACTTTCAGTTTGGTGATTCCTTCCTTTTGTTTCAATTTGCCATTAACAAATCTATAAAACAATTTGGGTTCATCCTTACATTTGTCGATTATACCTTTTTCAAAGTTCCTCTCTTCCTCTCTATGAATTCTTGTATATTCATTTCTAGTTCTTTTCTATTCTTCCTTTGTTCTGTTATTACCTCTCTTTCTCCATTTGTTTCACGCCATGTCCCTCTCTTTTTTCGCTGTCATACACCTTCCCATAACAGAGCAAGACATATGTGTTTCTCAAAACTGGCACAAGTTTCTCAATAATTTTCAGTGAAAGTATCACATGTAGCTGTAAATTTTCTTGGGAAAAATGTATTGATTTATGTTTATTAGAGAATGTTTGTTAATATTTTTTTACTTGGCTCTCAAAATACAAATGTTACAGTATATATGTTCAGTTCATAATCTTTCTTAATGAAACTGGCTGAGTTAATTTACTGGGGAAAATATTATTTTGAAAAATTATCCTGAGTATATCTACGTGGGAAAACTTTATTTTGAAAAATTATCCCATTTGCAGTAAGCAAGTGCTTATCACTGAATGCACTCAAATCTTGATTTCATAGTTTTGTAAATTGCTTGAACACAAAAAAATTCAATACTGTACCTTACTGTTATACACAGTGCTGTACATCAAGCAGTTGTGATTTCCTTTCATCATTTGTTAGCCAAAGTAGAAATAACTGCATGCAATTCTGACATTTATCATGGCAAGTATTTATTAAAGCATGCTGGAATAATTCAAGAAATTGAATAATATGCTGTGAAGTAAAATGTTGCAGAGCACAGGTTTAGGTGATTAATGTGAAATCTTTTTAGATCCCCCCCCCCAGCTCAGAGGGTGGAAAGCTGGGGTTGATAACTTGAAA
>JAGKTI010009229.1:0-31481 GCA_018397915.1 Birgus latro | reverse complement strand
CTGTATATGGATGGGGTTATGTCCCCATGGTTGTTCAATCTGTATATAGATGGGGTTATGTCCTCATTGTTGTTCAATCTGTATATGGATGGGGTTATAAAAGAGATGGTGGTAGGTGGGGACCCTCACCATCCACTAACTTGATGTAGTGCTGCTCTCGGGTGCCTGCCCTTTCCTCTTTTCCTTCATTCCTTCCTGTTCTGTCTTTCTTTCCTTCATTCTTTCCTCTTCCTTCTGTCTATGGGCAACTCTACAGAGTGACAAGCCAAATGGTTTCCTGTACACCAGGAAACCATTTGCCATACTGGGTGGTAAATATATGACCAAATTATGGAAGCTGGTGGTTTCATGGGTAATTCAGGCTCTCCAGTCAGACTGAGCTGGTGCAGATTTACATCCAAGGGGTGGTTGGGGTCTGTTGATCACATAATGCCACTCAGGGTTAAGTGAGGCTGGTCACTCATCTTAAATGTCAGAACCAACTTGCATATCCCTGTGCTCCTACACTCCTCTTGGGGCAACACATGATAAGATGATGAATGAATGATATAAAAGTGGTACAAGGTAGGGCAGCGGATGTTGGAGTGGCCCTAATGAGAGAGGGCAGTGTTTGGAAGCTCCCTGTACTGTTGTTTGCAGATGATAATGTATTGTTAAGTGACAATGAAGGGGAACTGCAAGGCTTGGTGAATGAGTTTGGGAGAGTGTATACGAAATGGAATCTAAAGTTGAATGTAGGGAAGAGTATAATTATGATCTTCGAGAGAAATTAAGTCACTGAATGCACAGTGAGGCTGGATGAGGAGGAAATGGAAAATGTGAGTGCATTTAAGTACTTGGGTAGTAGACCAGGTCATAAGAAAAAAAAAAAAAAATGAATTAAAGTCCAGATTTCTTTTTATAACAGAGGAAAACTTGCTCCTATATAAAGGCAAGAGAATTGCAAAAAATTATATCAGTATCATGTCAGTAAGAGATAGTGCCTGGACACTATTAAGCAGCCCTTACCTAGCACACTGTGACCGTGCACTACCCAGAACTCATCACGAGGAGGTGGCTGCAAATGGAGTTCCACATCTAACCCATCCCATCCACCCTTCCATTAAACTGGGCCAGATTTACTCTGTTTTGAAGTCCGCTGATTTGAATGCTGGCATTACTTTTCTTGATCTGAATATGTTTCTTATATACCCATCTCTGTTTCTGTAACCATAAAAGTTTGCAGATATTTCACTCACCAGCTTTACTGTGCATTCAACTGACTGAGTATTGCAAGGATACTTTGGACACAGCTTTTCCACAAGTTTAGGATTTTCAATCAGACCATGTAGTTCAACATCACTCAAATTCTTGAGGAGTGGTGGTACTGTAATATCCACCACATCCCAGCTGATCATTTGAGTATTACGATCTGTCTCCAAATTTATCTCTGGTACTTTGAATTGTCTTCTTCCTTGTCTTGGGTTGTTTCTTGCTGCTAGAATTTTCTTCACAGCATCTCTTCTGATGTCAATATCTTCACCAAATGACATGCTCAAAAGCATGTTTTCCGGATGGGCATAGAAAGCATTTGTTTGAATAGCCTGGGTAGCAGCCTTATATGCTCCCAAGCATTCATCTTTCATATGTTTGATCTTGGTAACAGCATTGAATAGATGTTTTGGGCCAGTGACACAAGAAGGATTTTTCTTAATCTCAAACCAGGTCGGAATGTATACAGTCATCAAATATTTGGCTAATGTTTTCAATGGTTGGGAAGAAAGAGGTACTGAGCAATACAGTCTCAAAATCCTTGCACTTGCTGTCAGCCATCTTCAGTGTGCTAATGGGCCTGGTTCAACTGAAGAGAATGATGCAAGAAATTTTCCAGGTGATAATGCATACCATATAGTCAGAATATATTTTTGATCCTTACTTAAATCTAGCCCTGAATAGGTCTCATGAAAATTCTTTGCATCATCTACTGGGATTGGTTCAAAATTTACCACAGGGAGGTTAGTAATTGTTTCTCCTATCTTCTTCCTAATCTTTCCTTTGAATGCTGTGGGCCCTGAGGTTTCACCAACAGAATGTTTAAATATATGCAGAAATGGAAGCTCACAGAAGTGTAACAAACATATAAGCCACTGAAAAGGATGGTTAAGAAAGTCTCCAATCAATTTTATTGCTCCGCCCTTTGTCCCTGTGTTAACAGGTGTACCATCACACCCTATTGCAACAAGCATCTCAGTCTTCAGCCCACAGTTCATCATGCACTCAGATGCAGCTGCTGTTCCCCCATCAGGAGATACATGCTCAAGGTATTCAGAGCCTGGTTCTAACTAACGAAATGTGTTCTGCATATCTGCTTACTTGGTGAATGGACAAATAACCATTTTCATCTTTTCTCTCTTCCATTGTTAATGTTTTGTCTTTTTTTCCATCAAAATACAGTGCTGTTATGTCTTTTCTATATTCTAAAGTCTTTCTCTGCCTGATTTTCTGGCACGTCTTAGTTTTGACTTGTCTATAACTAAATTCTTGTTTTCAGGTGAAACAAGTCCAGCACCCACCAGAGCGGAAGTGGCAACTGAAGCGGCACCTCTATCACTCACACCAAATCGATCAGCTTCTCACGCAACCAGTTCACAGATGATACGCATTGGTGCTAGCTTAATTTTTTGCTCTTTTTTTTCTACACTCGGACAATATGTTTCACCTGTACCATCATTTTCCAAACTATCATCAGTATCACTCATTTCCTCCATCCCACTTCGACCTTTCTGACAAATAGAATAGCAAGTTTTAACTTTGTAGTTCTCTGCATATCTTTTTCTTTTTTCCTCATTGTAACAGGATTTTAGTTTCTTTTGTATCCACTTTTCCAATGCAGGCTACATCTGTCTATTTCTTCTTTGATCTGAAAGGAACTCTCTTTCACTTACGGGCACCTCTCTTTTCTTGGAACACTTACACTCTTTGAAGAATTTACATTTGCAACTGGAGATATCAAACAGCTCCTTCTGCATATGAGTTTTATAGTTTTCAAGCTGTTTGTTGTAGCAGTCTTTCCCCTTGTTTTTCACTTGGGTCTTGAAGCTACTTAGAATGGCTGTCCAAAACCAACTGTGTAATTCTTGTTCTGTGAACACAAGGAACTGAAGCTTTTTCCCAAAGACACTGAAGTTCTGATCCCAGATCCTTCACTATTTCCTTCACTGACACTTTTGATTTTTCTGTTTCAGCAAAAAGTAAGTGTCTTTCCACATCTCACTTCACTGGAAGTTGCTTGTCACCAATAATTCTTAAAGTGCCGAAAATATAATGAGTTAGGGCAGACTGAGTAGTGTGAGCCATATTTGTAGTTCTCCAAGATATTTAGCTATTACGCATTAATACCTGAAAAATGAAAAAAAAAAAAAAATGACAGCAAAGAATACATGATTTTAAGAAACAAAACAAAAAACAAAAAAACACAAAATACAAGTTCTGACCTATAAGTCTCCTACGACGGCTCTGATCCGTGAGATTCAGCTAATGGTGAAATATTGACGAGGCAGGCGCCACCTCTATATGAACATAGATTACACCAAAATTTTGCATACATGATACTTTCATTATGGATCAACTTTTCTTTGGTATTATAATTTAAAATTTACAAGTTGGATTTTTTGACATGATCTATTGGGTAGTGTGATGAGTGAGGATGGAAGTTTTGAGGGAGAAGTGCTTGAAAGTGTACAACAGGGAAGAAAAGTTGCTCGTTCTTTGAAAGCAGTGATAAGGAACAGGGAAGTGAGAATGGAAGTAAAAAAGTTGCTGCATGACCGTTTTGCGATACCTAATGTATGGAAGTGAAACTTGAACCTTCTTGGAAGGACTCAAGTCAAGAGTGAGAGCAGTGGAAATCAGTTACCTGAGAGGAGCATGTGGAGTTACATGGAGAGACAAACTGACAAATAAGAGTGTCGTGGTGAAGATGTGATTGAAGGAGAAATACACTGAGGTGGTTTGGCTATGTGAAGAGGATGGAGAGTGAGGGACTAATAAGGAGAGTGTATGTGAGTGAGGCTGAGGGGGGGAGAGGGAGGGGGAGGCCAAGGATGAGATGGAGGGATGGAGTAAAGAGGTTTATAAGAGAAGAGTATGTGAGCAGGAGAGCAGGGCAGTGAAATGGCACTGGAGAGGGTATATAACATGGAGGCGATTTTCTTGTGGCCACCCCTTACAGGATTGAGGTGTCTGGCAATAGACAGTGATAGACAGGTAGTTTGGCACTGCCAAAAAGCAGTTAGGTTAGATCGGAGGCATTCAGAAGGGCTGTGTGATGTGCCCCATTTAACAACCATTGTTTGGTATAGCCGATGAAAGTTCGGTGGGCTCTGAGGATTTGTTAAATCTGAAATCCATTATATCAAGGTTCACTATAGCAAGGGTTTACTGTATATGAAACTGACAGGATGATACTGTGCCAGATGTCAGCATGAATATCATTTATAAACTGTAATGCATGTGGATAAAGGTGAAGGGCACCTTTGGCAAACAGGCCATGTGAGAAGAGTAACTTTTATGTTAGTGAAGTGATGAGCATTATAGGATGAAGATATCTGGAGATGTAAACATACTGAAACAGAAATGGTGAAGTGTGCAGTTCCACAGTGAGGAACAAAATAGTTGGGCAGCATTTAGAGATAATTTGAATTATTAATGAGATGATGTGTACGAGTAGGCAGAGGTGGTTTGGATGTGTGGAAAGAATGTTTGAGTGGAAATTTAAATCTTTAATGAGTATGGATTTCTCATAACTGAAAGCCCTTCTCTCAATGGCAAGAACCAGCAACCAAGAAAAGCTCAGACTTCTGTCATGTCTGAAACTGCAAATTCACCACAACAATAAACTACAGTATTTTCAATCTAACCACTGATTAACCCATGTTGGGTTGACTTGCACCTTGATCTCATGTAAAGCTTCACTGTGCCTACAGGTCTGCAGCTCACCATGGGTTAACTTGCCATGAGCATTAAAATTGTTTGATCTATACGTAAAACCATCATAAACACTGGGAAATTTGCACTTTCGGAAAAACAAGGATATTATTATTATTAGTGTTGTTGTTGTTGTTGTTTTTCTAACCTAACTTACCTAACTCTGTCCACTTAGACAATTCTGGTGCTGTTCCTCGATCACTTCCCCCATCTGACTTCCTCACGGCTGACATTAAAATTTCTTCAGATGATGCATTTTCTGCCATCACTGGCCTCAATACTAACTGGGCATATGGGCCTGATGGGATTCATCTTGTTGTTCTCAAGAACTGTGGTTCTGTGCTTACACTCTACTTAGGTAAGCTCTTATGTCTTTGTCTATCAATTTGTACCTTTCCTTCTTGCAGGAAGTTTGCTCTCATTCAGACAGTCCCAAAGAAGGGTGACCATTCCCAACCCACTAACTATCATCCAATTGCTTTAACATCCTGTGTCTCAAAAGTTTTCAAGTCAATTCGTAACAAAAAAATTTTAAAACATCTTTCCTGTCATAACCTTCTTTCTAATTGTCAGCATGGGTTCCGTTAGGGACGCTCCACTGGCGATCGTCTCACCTACCCCTCAGACTCCTGGTCATCCTCCTTTCCGGACTTTGGCGAAAGTTTTGCCATTGCACTTGACATCTCAAAGGCTTTTGATCGAGTCTGGCATAAATCTTTAATTTCCAAACTGCCCTCTTACGGTTTCTATCCTTCTATCTGTGTCGCCATCTACAGCTTCCTTTCTGGTCATTCTATGGCTGCTGTTGTAGACAGCCACTGTTCTTCACCTAGATCTATCAACAATAGTGTTCCTCAGGGCTCTGGCCTATCACCAACTCCCTTCCATTTATTCATCAATGACCTTCTAAGCTGTACATCTAACCCCATCCACTCATACGCTGATGATTCCATTCTTCACCTTTCCATTTGGTTCTTGCAATGTCCATCTCAGCAGTTACTTTAACAAACCAGGGACGAGGCTATGGCACACCTAATGTCTGACTTGGCTCATATCTCTGACTGGGGTAAAAATAACCTTGTTGTTTTTTATGCATCAAAGACTCAGTTCTTACACCTACCAACCAGAAAAAATCTTCCACAGGATTACCCACTAATGTTTAATAATATCCAGCTTAATCCTGCATCATCCTTAAACATACTTGGGGTTTCATTCTCTCGGGACTTATCTCGGAAAATTCATATAATATCTCTTGTAAAATCTGCTTCCAAGAGATTAGGTGTGCTAAGCTGACTCTGTGCCTTCTTTACTCTTGCACAACTGTTGACTTTATACACGGGTTTTATTCGCCCCTGTGTAGAGTACAACTCTCATGTGAAGGGAGGCTCCCCACATACAGCTCTTCTCAATAAGGTGGAGTCAAAGGCTTTTTGTCTCATTAATTCTCCTCCTCCTACTGGCTCCCTTCAACCTGTCTCTTCACTGCACTGCTGCCTCATTATCTCTTTTCTATCGCTACTTCAATGGTCACTGCTCCTCTGAACTGTCTGCTTGCATCCCTGCACCCTACGTCTGGCGTGTAGCACCCGCCTAGCAACAAACTCTCATCCCTTTTCTGTCCAACTCTCTAATGCAAGAGCTGACTGTTACTCCCAGTCCTTCATTTATGCAACAGGTCAGCTCTGGAACTGTCTCCCTCTGTCTGTATTTCCTACTTCCTATGACCTCGAGTCTTTCAAACACAGTGTCCATGCATCTCAAAATGAACGGATCTTGTATTTGGCTCTCTTTTGTATTGTTTTTGTTTTTTTCTTGGAAGGAACAGTTTGCAGGCTCCTGGGCTTTGGTTCCTTCTTCCTTGCATTAAAAAAAAATAACAATAAATAAATTAGCCAGTAATACTGAGTTCTTATTTCAGCCTATACTCAATCCAGTTATCTTACTGGCATTCCATAAGATCTCACCTGTACATAAACTTTTTCTTGTATGGGACTTCCATCAGTAACCAATAATAACAAACATATAACATTACAGCATTAATCTATCCATTTTGCGCCAGAACAAGAATCACATCATTTACTCAACCAATCCCAGGCCAAGTTGCTGCCTGGGCAACTCAGTTTTGTCACAGTCTCTGTGAAAGTAATAGGGACTCTCATTCCTGCTCTTGTTTTTTCAGAAATGTAAGGCCAATAACTAAGGAAATTGGAATTATTTTGTTTGCGACAAAACTGCCCGGGGTCTAGGTACGCTAATGCCTAAGATGGCCTGTAATTCACTTATTTTGGGGGAGACAGACATACCGGTATCTCAAAAACTGTCGATTTCCAATGGATCTGAAGGTAAAAATTGAATTAACCATTAAATCCAGCTACATGGTATCCACCTATAGCCAGATGACATAATCCTGTAAAGGGTGGCCATTTGTCTCTTGAGTTAGTTGTTTTACTGGAAGGGGCACTAAACCTCTGCCAACCTACTTCCTGACATGTAGGAAACATGCATGGCTTGGTTATATGGATACCATCCAGGACTGTAAATGGTTTCCTGGCTTACAGGAAACCACTAGGCTTGTCATTCATTGTAAAGCCATCTGAAAATGAAAGATGAGCAATAAAAAGTGACAGGGAAGATCAGATGCAATACAAAAACAAGAGGGCAGACACAGGAAAATGAATGATAAAAGTAAAGGAAGAAATAGGCAGCACCTCAAGTGAGTGGATGATGGTCACCACATAAAAACCAAGTGAAATAACATCAATCCATCGCTAAGTTGAGGACGATCCTTAACCTGAGGCGTCCCGTCCACGTATGGGTACGTTGCAACGTTTTGTCACAGCTAGACCCATCGACGTACAGGTACGTTGCGCAATTGCAAGGTTCATAATTTGCACAATTTTCAAGTTTCACTGGTGTTTTTTGGTAGGCATATGTGGGAGACCTTCCTCTAACTGCTGTCAAGTAGGAATACTGCTTGGCCCCACCTGACCCCCCTCCCCCCCCACTCAGCAATTCACCTGTTAGCAGTGCCCTGGCCAGTAAAGACTTGTTGCCCCACGGTCTCTCCAATGACGAAATTCACGGTGAAAGTGATTCCTGAGGTGGAGGACAAAGAAATAAAGAAGCCAGAGAAAGAAACAAACAGAAGTGATGAGGTGGTAATATCGTAAATGAAGGTGCCATATGTGGATGTGTTTGGTGACTGAACAATGCTTCTATTGCCTATATAACAGTGTGAAAACCAATATAGTCTTGTACTACACATAAATTCGTACCAAATAAATAAATAAAATAAGTAATTCAAAGTGGCTTGAATTAGTTTGGCCTCTCAAAGTTCGCTTTCTTTGAGGGCCGATACCCTGAGAAAGAACGAAAGGTATGGCTGACTCATCACCTGTAGCTCCATTTATAGGGTCAAGAGGGTGATTTCTCTATGTTTCTCACCAAAAGCAAAGGTCTGAGCCAAAAAGAAATTTTTCCAAAATTGCTCGGGACTGGGGGGTATCGGAGGTGGGAAATCGGTCAGGGTGTGATGGGTTAAGGAAACACAGGACCTGCATATTTTGCAGTTTCTTCAATTCTTCTCTACCATAGCTCTTCATGGGTTTCTTTAAGTATATTCTGATAGCACTTGCAAATTTCCATGTTTTTATTTTAAGTGTTTGAAAAGAGGTATTTATACAGTCCCTTGTGGTGCACAAAGGCAGACAGATGCCATATTAGAGTGCCATTTTTTAAATAAAATGACCTTTATCAGTGTCTATTTATCCAAACCTAACCTACCGATATATTTTTGTAACAACCTAAACTTATTAATCTTAACCTATTTTATGCTAACCTAACCAAACTTATCCTAACCTACTGCTTAGTGGCTATTAATCCAAACCTAAATTTTCATAACCCAACATATTTTATGTTAATCCTAACAAAACATGCTAACCTAACCTATTGCTTAACCATACTGTCTTTATTGCCCACCTTTACAAGGCGGAGTGATACTGTTATTCCCCGCCTCTGTGTGTCTGTCGGTGTGTGTGCGTGTGTTTATCTGTTCCCAATATGTCTCATGAATGGCCTGTGCTATCAAGATGAAACCTTCAGGGTATCAAGGTATGGCCAAAATCTTGGCCGAGTTAGAAAATAGGCACTCGGGGTCAAGGTCAAGGTAAAAAAAATGGTTGCCAAAGGTCAACTAATTTCTATTGCCTGCCTAAAGCACCATTGTATCTCATGAGCGGCTTCAGCTATCGACATGAAACCATCAGGGTATCAAGATATGGCCAAAATCTTGGACGAGTTCAAAAATGGGCACTTGGCATCGAGCTCAAGGTCATCAAAGTGGCCGCCAAAGGTCAAATAGTTTTTATCGTCCGCCTGTAGCACTAGTGAATCTCATGAACAGCTTGAATTATCAACATGAAACTTTCAAGGTATCAAGATATGGCCAACAGCATATTCTGGCAGGTGATCACCATTTGCCTCCCCTCATACTCAAAAATACTTTTGTGCACCTTTACAAAATCACTGAATCAATTCAAAAGGTTATTTCTTTCTTTTTTCAGAGGTAGTCCTATGTCTTCTTAATGATTACCAAGATGTACCGTATGGGCTGAAACAAGTACCGTAAATTACCAAAGAGCCAACAGTCCTAACTAATCTAGTTCAACTAATCTAACTTAACCAAGAGACGTGATGCCGAAACTGAAGGGAAAAAAAAAAAAGTTCAAGTGCACACTGGTCAAATTTACCGTAAGGTTCCGTAACTTGCCTAATTATTGAAAAAGACAAAACTTGACAAAAAAACGTGTTATGGCTACTTCAGCATATCTACCTAGTTTCGTAAGATATATCCTAATTAAAACTGAAGAACCACAAGACAGATTACATGATGCAATAACTCCGTGGATGGTTGCGATCCTTTATCAGCCTCTCGACCTGTCATCCTTCTGCAATGCAGTACACGATTTGAACTACAAATAAATGTTATGAATCTCACAACACCGTCAGATGACAATGTCAGAAACTATAACTTACTGTCTGTTGTCGGAAATTACAAACGTGCTGACTTACGATAAGCTACTGTACCTTCTCTCTTATCTCGATGTACACAACGCACTCGACTGGATAGGTGCAACGAAATACCGAATCGTCTGTCATTTACCGAATTGGCAGTTTTAACTATAAAACATAATTTTTATCAACATTTAGGTTCCTACGCACCTAATTATCTTAAACCTCGGGGACGTTCTAAGGACCTGCAGGAAGTCGCCTCATCCACCACAACCGTAGAGGAATCGCCAGATTCGCCACACGGTCATCCAAAGACCATCCAGGCAAAGCATCGGCCACCGGCGTCACCAAGGGATGTCGTAAAGGAGTACCCGCAGAAGCCTATTATAGTGTGAAGATCCAATGTGGAGGAGGTGGGGCAGGGGAGGGGGAGGAAGGCCGAGGACATCCAGGATAACTGGAAGGTGGTCGGACTCGGACCCCAACTATGGGCCAGTCCAAATGGCCGAGCCACCGAAAGTCTCCCCCACATGAAGATGCTACGTGTTTAAGGCCCAACTCCTTGTATATACCTTGATCATGAGCTATTATGCTTGGGTTCTTTTCAAGACCGGGTCTAGTGCATACAACTAAAGGAACAGGGCATAAAAACTATTTTTTTTTTTTTAATGCACGGAAGAAGGAACCAAAACAGGGCCCGCATACTGTTCCAAGAAAAAGCAAAAACAATACAAAAGAGAGCCAAATTCAAGATCATTCATTTCGAGATGCCTGGACACACTGCGTTTAAAAGATTGGAGATCATAGGAAGTAGGAAATACAGACAGGGAGACAGTTCCAGAGTTGACCAGTTGCATAAATGAAGGACTGGGAGTAACGGTTAACTCTTGCATTAGAGAGTTGGACAGAAAAGGGATGAGAGTTTGTTGCTAGACGGGTACTACGTGCCCGTCGTAGAGGTGGAGGGATGCAAGCAGACAGTTCAGAGGAACAGTGACCATTGAAGTAGCGATAGAAGAGAGATAAAGAAGCAACAGTGCGGCAAAGAGACAAAGGTTGAAGGGAATCAGTAAAAGGAGGAGAGTTAATGAGACGAAAAGCCTTTGACTCCACCCTATTGAGAAGAACTTCATGTGGGGAGCCTCCCCACGAGAGTTGTACTCCATACATGGGCGAATAAAACCAGTGTACAAGGTCAACATCTGTGAAGGGGTAAAGAAAGTTCGGAGTTGGCCCAGCACACCTAATCTCTTGGAAGCAGATTTCACAAGAGATGTAATATGTTCTTTCCAAGACAAATCCCGAGAGAATGAAACCCCTAGCATGTTCAAGGATGATGCAGGACTGAGCTGGACATTATTAAACATTAGTGGGTAATCCTGAGGAAGATTTTGTCGGGTTGATAAGTGTAAGAACTGAGTTTTTGATGCATTAAAAATAACAAGTTTATTTTTACCCCAATCAGAGATATGAGCCAAGTCAGACATTAGGTGTGCCATAGCCTCATCCCTTGTTTGCTGAAGTAACTGCTGAGACGGGCGTTGCGGGAACCGAATGGAAAGGTGAAGGGTGGAATCATCAGCATATGAGTGGATAGTGTTAGATGTACAGCTTAGAAGGTCATTGATGAATAAAAGAAAGAGAGTTGGTGATAGGACAGAGCCCTGAGGAACACCACTGTTGATAGGTCTAGGAGAAGAACGATGGCCGTCTACAACAGCAGCTATAGAATGACCAGAAAGGAAGCTAGAGATGAAGGCACAGATAGAAGGATAGAAACCGTAGGAGGGCAGTTTGGAAATCAAAGATTTATGCCAGACTCGATCGAAAGCCTTTGAGATGTCAAGTGCAATGGCAAAGCTTTCGCCAAAGTCCGGAAAGGAGGATGACCAGGAGTCTGAGGGGTAGGTGAGATTGCCAGTGGAGCGTCCCTGACGGAACCCATACTGACGATCAGAAAGAAGGTTGTGGCAGGAAAGATGCTTTAAAATTTTTCTGTTAAGAACTGATTCGAAAACTTTTGAGACACAGGATGTTGAAGCAATTGGACGATAGTTAGAGGGTTGGGAAAGGTCACCCTTCTTTGGGACTGGCTGAATGAGAGCAAACTTCCAGCAAGAAGGAAAGGTATAAGTTGACAGACAAAGGCGAAAGAGTTTACCTAGGCAGGGTAAGCACAGAAGCACAGTTTTTGAGGAAAACAGGAGGGACTCCACCAGGCCCATATGCCTTGTTAATATTGAGGCCAGTGATGGCAGAAAATACATCAGCTGAAGAAATTTTAATGCTAGTCATGAGGAAGTCTGAGGGGGGAAGTGATGGAGGAACAGCACCGGAATTGTCTAGGGTAGAATTGGAGGAGAAAGTCTGAGCAAAGAGATCCGCTTTATCAGCAGAAGAAATAGCTACAGAGCCATCAGAGTAGAAAAGAGGAGGGAAGGATGAACCAACCTTACACGTATATTACCTTAGTTACAACACTGACAGATACAGATACAGTATTTCCAATAAACTGTCTAGGCACAACACACAGATCAGACTAGAGGATTTGAGACTGGGCAACTGGGTTGCCTGGGCTGTTTACAGGTGGCGGCCAGGTGTAGGAGGAGTCGCGGGGCAGTCGTCCCCCTGCAGGAGGCACGGGACTCTCACCAGGGGCCAGGTCGTCTTCACTGGGCTGCAGGGCTGCGTGGAAAGCGGCCCCTCGTTGTCAGGGCCTCATTGTGGGGTATAGCCTTCCGGACTTGGGCTGAATAGGGTGAGCAGGCACTCTTATCTGCGCCTACTTTGGGCATCGGAGTTCTGGCTGGTGGGGCTGAGTAGGTCGCGCCCCGGGGGCCTGGGGACACCCCTAGGCATCTGGGGGCTGAAGTCTGCCTTCGGTGGAGTCACCATCAGGGGTGGTCTGCGGCAGCTCTTCTGTCGGGAGTCCGGCAGCCGGGGTCATCATCGGGGCACTGGCTGTAGCGCGCAGATCCCCAGGCTGATCACAGGACCACTCCAAACCTCCTCCAGCTGCAGCTCTTCCAGAGGCTTACCTCTGTGGGGAGAGAAAGAGAGTCCTGCTTGGCTGCAGGAATGGTGGGTGGCCGAGCCAGGGATGTCCTCTATAGGGCACGCCCCAGGAGTAGAGGATAGGGAGCGGACGGTGGCCTGCTCTGTCCTCCCCGTGTGGACGGTGCCCGACACGGCGGTTCCTCCATCTCCCAGGACTACAGGAGGTGAACGGACGGTGGCGTCTTCACCCGACCCGACACGGATGGTCGCCTGTGTCACAGTCCTGCACCCTGCAGAGGGGGTGGCCAGAGGACAGACGGTGGCTAATCCTCCCTGGCCGGTACGGACGGTGGCCTGTGTAATACCATAATTTTAAGGGTAATTTAAGTATATTTAAGTTTGTATAAGTAAGTATAATATAAGTTAATATAAGTGTAGTATAAGTCAGAATAAATGTAATGTAAGTGTAGCCCTAAACCCCTGATTAATTCATCTGCAATGGATAGGGAGTGATCATCAAATTCCATATTCAGGCTTGTTCCCTGTTAATATTTGTAGCAAAAGTGATACTCTAGTAATAAAGGAACTGTATACAGTGATTAGGGGAGTGAAAGTCGTGGTCAGTTCTCACGGTAGAGACGAAAGTTTAGCATGAGTCTAATAATCGGGAAAGTTTGTATTCATACTTTGAATTCGTAATTTGTAAGTTAGGTTTGGTATTATCATCTTTTTGTACTACATAGTAATGAATTAAAGCTTAGTTAAATTCTAATTGCTGATAATAGACATTTGTAAATGCGAAATTTGCTTTACACTCGCGTTTAATCACGTAGACCTGACAACTGCGACACATGGTTATAAGTAGTTTAAACACTCATTGGTTTAGGCTTCGGTATAATTGTCAGTCCCATACAATTACCGCAAAATTTTAAATGTCGCAAGTCAGTCCGTCTATGTATGTCGAGTGTGAACGCCTTATTTCATATTCCTTGTTAGTTGTAGACGGTAATCTTGCAGAGGAATTTGTCGAAGTCAGTTCCGACATTGGGACAACCGCGAGGAAGAGAGCATGTGGCCGAAGGCGAGAGACACTCAGTTTGCTCTTTGACGCAGTGTCGTCCGCAGGTGAGTAGTTCACGTGCTCTACATTTTCCCCCTTTTTTGTTCCTATAATTTAATCCTCTATATATATATTAGTAGGCTGACTGATAATGTTTCCTCTAACTTCCTTTCGTAATGACTTTGCTCTTTGACGCCGTGTCATCCGCAGATTGCCGTTGTTCCTCCTGCCCCGACGAAAGAAGTAACCAAACGGTTCTTCTCGTTTGTGCCCGTTACACAAATTCCCCCCCCATTTTTCTGTTACACGTAATCAAATGTGGTATTGATTGGTCCATTAGAATTATCTATCCTTTCAATGTGAAGTGTTTAGGTTGATAGAGTTTTGGTATTCACATGTAATTGTTTCCCCTAAAAGCACCGATTATTCATCCAGTTTAAAATCTTGAGCCAGTAGTATCTTTCTTTGAATGTAGTATCAATTTATGAATAACTTTTTGAGTTAGAGTGTATGTTCCAGACTTGGTGTAGTATTTTGTGGAAGTGGTGTCTCCGGGAGATAGCTTAACGAGTCCGTTAGAGACTGTGAGAGTACTAGATATGCATGAGATAGAATTATTTTGAATACTGTATTAGGCTAAGAGGTGAAGATATATATACTGTATATATATTAGTGCATGTAAATGTAAAATCAGGCATATATCCGACTGTGTAGAACACTATACATCTTAGTGTGATAATATTCCGAGTATTCAATCAGCTGTGGTGATCACACGCTTTGAAATATTTGATCCTTGTTATATTTAGTCTACCCTGTGATAATCTCAGTGGGAAAGAGAATTTATTTATTTCTGTTTTCTAGGAATTCATAGTCTAAAAAGTAACCTATGGTTAATTTGATCAATGTCTAGTTTCTTATATTGTATGTTTAGACTTAGTAAATATTAGATTCAGTTTTTTTGTGTTTGAACTATTATCCTCTGGGAAGTTTATTTGTGAGATTGAGTGGCCTTGCAAGGTGTGTTGCTGTCTTAAGACTCACGCACTGTAAATTATTCATGCTACCCTAGTCACTTATTCGCAATGCCTCAGTGCGCTATGTCTTACTTTAGTGGAGCTAACAATTCTTTCCCAGCATTCACTGGGTTGTGGCAGCCTACTTTTGTAACTCTGATTCCTAGTGATGGTATCTCTTCTTATTTTCAGTAATTAACGTGGAGCCTAGTTAGTGGGATATTACACCGGTGTCAAAGTGGTGGGATTGGTAATTTCCTATTTTATATACAGTAAAAAATCTCATTATTACACTGGTGGTAAAGCGGTGGAATCTTCTTATTTTATATACAATCCAAAAATCTCATTATTACACTGGTGTCAAAGTGGTGGGATTGGTAATTTCCTATTTTATATACAGTCTAAAAACTGCATTATTACACTGGTGGCAGCGGTGGGATTGTTAATTTCCCGTCTTATATACCCTTCCAAAAATTCCATCGCCACACTGGTGGCAGTGGTGGAATTTAGACAGAAATCCGGTATCAGTACACTAGAGGCCCACTTAATCTTATAATTCGTGAACTCCTAGAGGATATCATAAGAGTGAATATTGAAAATTTTCACAGTAGTGGACCATCATAGCTGATTTGCTAGGTTCTTCCCCCCCTTACAATAAAACAATCCACACACATCACAAACTCGGGCAGTATGGGGCAGACTATGACACATCTCTCGGTGTCATCTGGGACAATAGAAGCGAAATTGAATCAGGTTGGAGCTGGAGCTCCAGTGTGGATTGGGAGGAGAATCATGGTGCCTGAGGTGCATCGGGGATTTGTCATGAAAGAGGACGGTCCGTTTTGTGTGGTGGAGGAGCTAATGGATTGGCGTGTGGGAGTGGTGGAAGTTGTGTTCGCAGGGAAGGAGATGCAGGGAGCCCCAGGACGGGTGGGGCCCTGTTGCAGAGGAGGAGAGTGGCTCTTGGAACCCCCAGAAGAAGCCTTTGAACCTGATCCGATGGAGGAGTAACCGCCGCCCTGTGAGAGATGTCCTCCCCGAAGACTTATTGGAAAGTGTTAACCCGCCGAGTCCCGACTGTTTTTTTTACCCAGCCTACCCCCAGATCCCGACCAATTTTCGACTTTTTGTTTTTTGGCTGAAACCTTCGCTTTTGGTGAGAAACATCAAAAATTCATTGTGAAATCACGATCCTAAGGTTAAAAAAATGTTGATACAGGTGTCACTCAACCTTACGTTTTCCTTCTTTTTCAAGGTACCTGGCTAAGAAAACGAACTATGGAAGGGTTGACTAATTCAAGCCACTTTAAATTACGTATTTACTTCATTTATTTGGTACGAATTTATGTGTAGTAAAAGTCTATAATGGTTTTCACGCAATAATATAGGTGTTTATAAGCATTGTTCACTTACCCAAAACCCCAGTATATGGCACCTTCCTTTACGACATTACCACCTCATCACTTCTGTATGTTTCTACCTCTAGCTTCTTTAAGTTTCTTTGTCCTCCACCTCAGGAATCACTTTCACCATGAATTTCGTCATTAGAGAGACGGTGGGGAAACATACCTTTACTGGCTGGGATACTGCTAACAGGTGAATTGCTCAGTGTCGGGGGAGGGGGGGAAAGGGGAGGTTAGGAGGGGCAAGGGAGTATCCCCGCTTGACAGCAGGTAGAGGAAGGTCTCCCACATATGCCTACCAAAAATCACCCGCGAATGTTGAAAAATGTGCACACAACGGGCCTTGCAATTGCGTGACGTACAATGCATGTCGTTGGGTCTGTCCACAGAAAAAAGTAGCGACGTGCATCGTACGTCGATGGAACTCGGCGGGTTAAGTATTTTTAAGCTGGTTATGGCAGTATCAAGTTAAGTGTTGGATAGGGAAATGTGTGCGGGTCAGACTGTCTGACGATTGACTGTGATAGTTCAAGAGTTCAGAGAGTTTAATCTCATAACTAGAGTTCATCGTAGCGTATCATGGGCGTAGCCCAGTTCAGTGGGAATATCTTGTTGCTTTAATTCGAAGGCAACCCTAGGAACTCCCTCAAGTTACAGTCAGCACGGTCTAGGGTGTAACAGTGACATCAGGACCTGACAGGTGCTCGTCAGTTACTAGGTGAAGAGCTGGAAACACAAGGATGAGTGAATGGAGCATGAATGCGACAGTAGGTAGTATGCATGGGAAGCGCCCCTGGGATGATCCTAGCAGCGAGAGTATGGGTCAGTCCAGGTGAGACAACCATGTTATCATTCAGGCAAGAGGTTGGCTGAGGCACATCTTTCCACTGAATTTTTGAGAGATCATTGATGACAGGGAAGTGGCCCCCTGGGGTACTCAATTTGCTTGTGGATCAACAGGTGTCACTCATGGGAGTATCGGTTAGTGGGAACACTATCTCATTCTGGAGTTCATAGAGAGTTTCACAGTTAAATTTGGCAAGTCTGTCCCGTCCGCACACACGTCTCTGAGACGTGTAGAGAAATGAGTTGATTGTTGACTCCCGATGTTAAAAAAAAATTTCCCGAAGGATGGACCCATGTAATGCCGTAATTTTAAGGGTAATTTAAGTATATTTAAGTTAGTATAAGTTAGTATAATATAATTTAATACAAGTGTAGTATAAGTTAGTATAAGTGTAATGTAAGTGTAGCCCTGAACCCCTGATTAATTCATCTGCAATGGATAGGGAGTGATCATCAGATTCCATATTCAGGCTTGTTCCCTGTTAATATTTGTAGCAAAAGTGATACTCTAGTAATAGAGGAACTGTATAGAGCGATTAAGGGAGTGAGAGTCGTGGTCAGTTCTCAACGTAGAGACGAAAGTTTAGCACGAGTCTAATAATCGCAAAAGTTTGTATTCATACTTTGAATTCGTAATTTGTAAGTCAGGTTTGGTATTATTATCTTTTTGTACTACATAGTAATGAATTAAAGCTTAGTTAAATTCTAATTGCTGATAATAGACATTTGTAACCGCGAAATTTGCTTTACACTCGCATTTAGTCACATAGGCCTGACAACTGCGACACATGGTTATAATTAGTTTAAACACTCGCTGGTTTAGGCTTCGGTATAACTGTCAGTCCCATAAGATTATCACAAAATTTTAAACATCGTAAGTCAGTCCGTCTACGTATGTCAAGTGTGAACGCCTTATTTCATACTCCTTGTTAGTTGGTGGAGACGGTACTCTTGCAGAGGAATTTGTCGAAGTCAGTTCCAATGTTAGGACAACCGTGAGGAAGAGAACATGTGGCCGAAGGCGAGAGACGCTCAGTTTGGCTCTTTGACGCCGTGTCGTCCGCAGGTGAGTAGTTCACGTGCTCTACATTCCCCCCCCTTTTTTGTTCCTATAATTTAATCCTCTCTCTATATATTAGTACATTGACTGATAATGTTTCCTCTAACTTCCTTCGTAATGACTTTGCTCTTTGACGCCGTGTTGTCTGCAGATTGCTGTTCCATCATAGCCGCCTGCCCCGACGAAAGAAGTAACCAAACGGTACTTCTCGTTTGTGCCCGTTACACAAATTCACCCCCCCATTTTTCTGTTACACATAATTGAATGTGGAATTGATTGGTCCATTAGAATAATCTATCCTTTCGATGTGAAGTGTTTAGGTTGATAAGAGTTTTGGTATTCACATGTACTTGTTTCCCCTAAAAGCACCGATTATTCATCCAGTTTAAAATCTTGAGCCAGTAGTATCTTTCTTTGAATGTGGTAACAATTTATGAATAACCTTTTGAGTTAGAGTGTATGTTCCAGACTTGGTGTAGTATTTTGTGGAGGAGGTGTCTCGGGGAGTTAGCTTAACGAGTCCGTTAGAGACTGTGAGAGTACTGGATACGTATGAGATAGAATTATTTTGAATACTGTATTAGGCTAAGAGGTGAAGTCATATATATATATATATACAGTATATCAGTGTATGTAAATGTAAAATTGGGCATATATCCAACTGTGTAGAACACTATACATCTTAGTGTGATAATATTCCGAGTATTCAATCAGCTGTGGTGATCACACGCTTTGAAATATTTGATCCTTGTTATATTTAGTCTACCCTGTGATAATCTCAGTGGGAAAGAGAATTTATTTATTTCTGTTTTCTAGGAATTCATAGTCTGAAAAGTAACCTATGGTTAATTTGATCAATATCTAGTTTCTTATATTGTATGTTTAGACTTAGTATTAGATTCAGTTTTTTTATTGTGTTTGAACTATTATCCTCTGGGAAGTTTATTTGTGAGATTGAGTGGCCCGCAAGGTGTGTTGCTATCTTAAGACTCACGCACTCTAAACTATTCATGCTACCCTAGTCACTTATTCGCAAGGCCTCAGTGCTCTATATGTAAGTTACTTTAGTGGAGCTAACAATTTTTTCCCGGCATTCGCTGGGTGGTGGCAGCCTACTCTTGTAAATCTGATTCCTAGTGATGGTATCTCTTCTTATTTTCAGTAATTAACGCGGAGCCTAATTAGTGGGTTATTACACAGGTGTCAAAGTGGTGGGATTGGTAATTTCCTATTTTATATACAGTAAAAAATCTCATTATTACACTGGTGGTAAAACGGTGGAATCTTCTTATTTTATATACGATCCAAAAATCTCATTATTACACTGGTGGTAAAACGGTGGAATCTTCTTATTTTATATACGATCCAAAAATCTCATTATTACACTGGTGTCAAAGTGGTGGGATTGGTAATTTCCTATTTTATATAGTCTAAAAACTGCATTATTACACCTGTACCGCAGTGCTGCCACAGGCAACAGCTGAGGAGCGGACAGTGGCTTGCTCTGCCTCGCACCTGACACGGATGGTGGCCTGTGTCGCGGCGCTGCCTCTAGAGGTGACTGCAGGTGAGGAGCGGACGGTGGCCTGCTCTGCCTCTTGCCCGACACGAACGGTGGCGGGCTCTGTCTCTTGCCCGACACGGACGGTGGCCTGTGTTGCGGTTCTGCAGAGGGTAGCAAATGAGGAGCAGACAGTTGCCTGCTCTGCCTCATATCCGACATGGACGGTGGCTTATGTTGCGGTGCTGTCTGGGACTGAGAAGGTAGTCCCACCCCAAACCTGGCGAGGGCTGTCACAGCTTGAGAGTAGGCGGTTGGATCTGCTGCCTTGGTGGGTCGTGGGTTGAGGGCGTGAGGGACGTAAGGTGGTATGGGATGTGAGCCCCTCTTTACCCGAGTCTCTACGCTCCATATCTGCCTCCCTGTGGTCTCCTCCTCTGGTGGGTGTTATGAAATCTACCCCTCTGTAGTTTCCTTCTAGGGTGGGGTTTGTGACATATGTCCCTGTTTGTCCCATCAGGGTAGGCATTTTAAAGGTCAAGTGTGGAAGGCAGGCCTGAGTGTGAGTCTATATTGGTCTGCAACCCCAATAGAGTGAATAGGGAAAAGCGACCTTTCCAAGAGAAACTGGAAGAGGGTAGGTCCCGACCTGTTGCTAGATCCCCGCACTTGAAAAGAATTATCCCAGATTCCCCAGGGGATGTCTGGTGTTAAATCACCCAGGAGGAGGCAGGATGAAGGGAGCTGAAATCCGGTCAAAAACTGTGTTTAACTATTAATAAAAAATCAGGATTCAGAGTGAGAACTTGCTGGAGTTAACAGGCATTTCGCCCTTTACCCTAGATTGCCAGCTCACCCCGACACACTTCTGTTTTGCACAGAATAATTGATTTACAGTCCAAATTGATGTATCTACATATCAAATCAATATTTATACAAACTAGAATTCTGTCAAGACAAGTTGTCGAGCTAAAGGCAGAGCACTTTGCTAAGTTGTAAATTTTTGCTCTGAATCCTGATTTTTTTTTATTAAGTTAAATTAAACAAGTCGAGCTAGAGGGCCACCATCCTCGCTGGGGAGAGAATGGCCACCGTCTTTCTCTCACCTGCTGTCCCAGGGCAAAGCAGGACCATAGCGGCATCCATTGTACCCGCCGGGGAGGAAAAAGCCATCGTCCTTTCCTCACCTGCAGCCCCTGCTGGGAGCAGAAACGTGGCGACAGCCACCGTCCTTGCCAGGGAGAAAATGGTCACTCTCCTGCTCTCACCTGCTGTTCCAGGGCAAGGCAGAACCGTGGTGGCATCCACTGTACCCGCCAGGGAGTGAACGGCCACTGTCCTTCCCTCGTCTGCCACCCCCACAGGGACAAGCAGAACCATGGCAGAGTGCACCAAACCCGCTGGGGAGGAAACAGCCACCGTCCTTTCCTCATCTGCCGGCTCTACAGGAAGCAGGACTGCAGCGATGGCCACCTTCCTTGCTGGGGAGAGAACGGCCACCCGTCCTCTCACCTGCTGTCCCAGGGCCCAGCAGAACCGCGGCAGAGCCCCGTGCCCGTCAGGGAGGGAATGGCCACTGTCCTTCCCTCGTCCACTACCCCTGCGATGCCCCTCAAGGGTAGCGTCCCTTGCTCGCCTCACCCTTCCCGAGGTCAAGTGGGACACCCCTCTCGCTCTCCCCACAGAGCAAGCCCCCCAGCAGAGGTGCAGCTGGAGAGGATCTGGAGTGGCCCTGTTGTGAGCTTGGGGATCTGCTCACTGCAGCCAATGACCCCATGTCGCCCCTCGCTGTCGGACTCCCGGAGGAGGAGACGCCGCAGGCAGCCCCTGACGGCCTCTCAACCCGAGCAAGGCAGCAGCCCCCAGCCACCCAGAGGCGTCCCCAGGACTCCAGGACATGACCTCCTCAGCCCCATTGCCAAGCAGTCTTCCTCCAGTAGCAGGCACAGGGAAGCACGCCTGCTTTCCCTGTTCAGCCCCAGTCCTGAGGGCCGACCCACCCATCGAGGCCCACCAGGGAAAGGCCTCCTTCCACACCACCCTGCAGCCCATCTCAGACAACCCAGCCCCTGATGGTGGTCCCGTGCCTCCTGTGAGATAGCACGCCTGACGGGACCCCTTCCACACCAGGACAACACCTGCAGCTGCCCAGTCACCAGTAGCCCAACCTGGGTCCTCTTTGTATCTGATAGTGTATTTGATATGTACAGTGTATTGTGTCCAGCATTGTATATCTTTGTGGTAATATACGTGTAAGGTTGGTTGACTCGCGTTTTTATGCCCTATTCCTTTAGTTGCATTCTCTAGACCTGGTCTTGAAGGGAACCCCAGACCCGTTGCTTGTGTACAGACAGCAAGGAGTTGAGCTCTGAACATGTAGCATAACACTATGATACCTCTATAATCAATGAGAAGTGAAACCACAGTCATAACATATGTGAATAGATATGACCTGAGGAAGCAGACCTGTATGTTATGACCCAACATTATGTTACACAGCATATGAGGCATTTAAGACTGAAGGGACAAAGACACCAAAAGTAGGTTTTGAGAAAATGAGGTCTCAAGTGTCTCACCTTTAGTTTTGGTGTTGCATTGATCATAATGATTAATTTACATCATATGGGATATGAAAATGTTTCTCTGGAAGCTCTCCACACACCAACTGAATAAAATGAGATTCCGGAATGTTTTGCTGATTCATCTTATTTCACTAAACAGCATGCTGTTTCACCTATAGGAAAATTATGTCACTGTCAGATACCTAGGAAACAAATACAGTGATTTTCTGAAGGGAATTCCATAATTATTAAAAAATCTGATTTTTGTGGTATGTGGGGGCACTCACCATCCACTCACTCAATGTAGTGCTGCTTTGGGTGTCTGCCCTCTCCTTTCTTCCTTCCTTCCTCTTCTGTCTTTCTTTTCTTCATTGTTTCCTCTTCCTTCTGCCTACAGGTGACTTTACACTCCCCCTTGTTTTTTTTCCTTCATTCTTTCCTTTTCTTTCTGCCAATGGACAATTACACTGAGTGACAAGCCAAAAGGTTTCCTGTACACCAGGAAATCATTTACTATGCTGCGTGGTAACCATATAGCCAAATTATGGTGCTTGATGGTTTAGTGAATAATTAAGACTCTCCAGTCGGACTGAGCCAGTGCAGGTTTATATCCAAGGAGTGGCTGGGGTTTATTGCTCACGTAATGCCACTCAGGGATGAGTGAGGCTGGTCACTCTCATCTTAAATGTCAGGACCAACTTGCCTAGCCCTGGACTCCTACGCTTCTCTGTGGGGCGACATAGGATTGGATGATGGATGGATAGATGGAATATATTTTTATTTAGTCTACTGTAATTAATATAATTCAATGGATGGTCGCTTTTGCCTTTGCTGCTTATGTCGGTCACTGAGGAAAGGCTTAGCCTATTCAGCACTGACCATAACTCAGTTTCACATAATTGGTATCTACCTTTTCAGTACAACATGCCTATATGCAACCATATTTTAAAGTACTGTAATGCAGTACAAGTACAATAAGAGTTCTCACAAATATTTTCCCTCTACAGTACAGTATTTCCATATTTACAGACTTACTAGTGATCCCTTGGCTATCACGCACATGGTTAGAGCGGTTTTCATTATCACTGCAAGATGAATCAAAATCCTGCCATTATCACATTTTTGGGCTAAAAAACATCATTATTGTGCTCCTACACTGGTTTCTGCCAACAATAATGGTGCAGTATCTGTGATTTCTGATGGATTCAAGGGATTCAGAGTTGGGGCCCTACTCGAGGAGTTAATCCCAGGTGGTGATCGTCAACTCTCCACTTCCTAGCCTCAGAACCCCTTACCTCAAACCCATCTCAAGTCTCTATATGGCATGTGTTTCTTTCATACTGTGCTCTTTTCATTATTTTCCATTAACCTGACCATGCTTATGTGTGTTCTTGATACTTAACACAACAGTATGTACTGTATATATTTAGTGGGTTTAAATTATTGTAAAAGGGAAAATTTGGGTTTACAAATATGCTGCCCAGTACCAATTAAGTTAAATCCCATAGGTTCTGTGCTTTTGTTATTGTGCAGTTTCAACGAAGTCAGTGGGGGTGTGAAAGATAAAAATGGTAGATTACTAGTGGAGAAGGGAGAAAAAGTAAACAGATGGAGTGAACACTTTAATGAACTGTTGAACATAGACAATGAAAGTAATGCAAGTATAAGTGGCTGGGGAATGGCAGGGAGAAGGAGGGTTGTGAGAAGAGAGGAAGAAATCACCAGGATGGAAGTGGTGGAAGCAATGAAGAAAGTTAAAATGGGGAAAGCCCCAGGAATTGATGGAGTGTGTGGTGAAATGCTGAAGCATGGGGGAGAGATAGTAATAGAATGGATGTGGAAGGTGTGCAGATTGGCTTGGGAGGAGGGGAGAGTCCCGGAGGATTGGAAGTCAGGTATAATTATTCCTCTGTACAAAGGAAAAGGGGAAAAAGCAGTGTGTGGTAATCATAGGGGCATTTGCCTTCTCAGTGTAATAGGAAAAATATATGGTAGGATACTTATTGAGAGAGTTAGGGAAATTACTGAGGAATTAGTTGGAGAAGAACAAGGAGGTTTTAGGAAGGGAAGAGGTTGTGTAGACCAGATATTCATTCTTAGATCCTTAGTGGAAAAGTTTCTAGAGAAGGGCAAGAAGTTGTATGCAGCCTTCATGGATCTGGAGAAAGCCTATGACAGGGTGGATAGACAAGGTTTGTGGAAGGTATTAAGAATATATGGAGTGGATTGGAAGTTGTTGAAGGCAGTGAAGAGTATGTATGAGAGTGCTAAGGCTGCAGTGCGTGTGGATGGCAAACTGAGTGAATCTTTCCATTTGAAGGTTGGATTGAAACAAGGATGTGTCATGTCTCCATGATTGTTCAATCTGTATATGGATGGGGTTATAAAAGAGATACAAGGTCGGGCAGTGAATGTTGGAGTGGCCCTAGTGAGAGAGGGCAGTGTTTGGAAACTCCCTGTACTGTTGTTTGCAGATGATACTGCGTTGTTGAGTGAAGACGAAGGGGAGCTGCAAGGCTTGGTAGATGAGTTTGGGAGAGTGTGTAAGAAACGGAATTTAAAGGTGAATGTGGGGAAGAGTAAAGTGATGACCTTCGAGAGAAGTGAAGCCAGTGAATGTACAGAGAGATTGGATGGGAAGGATATGGAGAATGTGAGTGAATTTAAGTACTTGGGCAGTGTGATGAGTAAGGATGGAAGTCTGGAGGGTGAAGTGCTCGAAAGGGTGCAGCAGGGAAGGAAGGTTGCTGGTTCGTTGAAAGCAGTGATAAGAAACAGGGAGGTGAGCATGGAAGTGAAAAAGTTGTTACATGACAGTATTGTGATACCAACTCTGACATATGGAAATGAAGCTTGGACCCTGCTGGAAGGACAGAAGTCAAGAGTGAGAGCAGTGAAAAGGAGTTATTTGAGAGGAGCATGTGGAGTCACATGGAGAGACAGACTAACAAATGAGGAAGTGAAGGAGCGTTGTGATGTGGTTGAGGACGTGATGGGAAGCGTTAGGAGAAACACGTTAAGGTGGTTTGGGCATGTGGAGAGGATGGAGAGTGAAAGACTTACGAGGAGAGTGTATGTGAGTGAGGTGGAGGGGGCGAGAGGGAGGGGGAGGCCGAGGATGAGATGGAGGGATGGAGTGGAGAGGTATATGAGAGGGGTGTGTGTGAGTTGGGAGCGTGGTAGTGAAATGGCAGGGGACAAAGTGACATGGAGGCGATTTGTTTGTTGCCACCCCGTTCGGGATCAAGGCGTCTGGCAATAGATAGATAGATAGATTCATTATCACGCACTAGGCTTGGTACCAATTATGCACAGGAACCAAAGGATCATTGTATACAGTATGTATCAAACTTACTGGGAACAAGTAAATGTGGTAAAAGGTCACACCATCATTCCAGCATTCTTGATATCAACTGACTCCAAGTGTGTTTTTGTCTCACCTTCAAAAATTTATTCTATCCGTGCCTTTTGCTTGTAAATACAGTATCAGTAATCCAAATGCACAGTAAACATCAGTAATCCAAATGCATGGTAAATATCAGTAATCCAAGTACACGGCTATGAGTATGAAGAAATAAAATCCATAATTGAAATTATAATTTATTTTCCTTGAAAGCAGAATACAGTGTAAGAGAAAAGTGGAGGAGAGATTGGGATTGGAGCAGATGGGGGATGTGGAAGGTGTGTGCAAGATATTCACAGGAGAAATCTGTGCAGCACGTGAAGTGGTGTGTGGGGTGAAGAGAAGACAAAAAGGGGTGCAAGGAACAGCAAGGTAGAATGAAGAGGTGAGACAGGCTGTGGCGCAAGAGAAGGAAGCATATGGTCAGTGGATGAGAAACAGGGGCATGGAGGAAGTTGAGAGACAGGAGAGAGTTATATGTAGAGAGAGAGAGAGAGGTAAAAAGATTAGTAAGAGAGAGTAAGAAGAGAGTGAATGAGGAATTTGGAGGGAATTTGAGTGTAAAGTGGAGGGAATAAAAGAAAATGTTCTGGAAAGAGGTAAAGAGAGTTGGACAGGGTGATAAAAGAAGTTAGTAGGGGAGTCAAATATAAAAATGGTAGACTGCTAGTGGAGAAGGGAGAAAAATGAGCAGATGGAGAGAATGCTTTAAGGAATTGTTGAACATAGAATGAAAGTACAGGATTGCGAGTATATGTGGCTGGTAGAAGGAAGGAGGTGAGAGGAGAGGAAGAAATCAATAGGATGGAAGCAATAAAGTCAAAACAGGGAAAGCTCCAGGAATTGCTGGAATGTGTGGTGATATGCTGAAGCATGAGGGAGAGAAAGAGTAGTAGAATGGATACAGAAGATGTGCAGAGTGGCCTGGGGGAAGATAAAGTCCTGGAGGATTGGAAGTCAGGTATAACTGTACCCTGTACAAAGAAAAAGGGAAAAAAGAAGTGTGTGGTAATCAAAGAAGCATTTGTCTTCTTAGTGTAATATGAAAAGTATATGGTAAGATACTTATTAACAAAGAGAAATAACAGAGGAATTAGTTGGGGAAGAACAGGGAGGTTTTAAGAAGAGAAGAGGTTGTGCAGATCAGATGTTCATTCTTAGGTCTTTAGTGGAAAAGTTTCTGGAGAAGGGAAAACTGTATGCAGCCTTCATGGATTTGGAGAAACCATGTGACAGGGTGGATTGACAAGGAATGTGGAAAGTATTATGAATATACCAATCTCATCTTAAATGTCAGGACCAATCTGCTTAGCCCCGGGCTCCTATGCTCCTCATGGGGCAACGTAGGATTGGATGATGGATGGATGGATGGATTATGAATATACGGAGTATATGGGAAGTTGCTGAATGTGGTGAAAAGTATGTATCAGGGTGCCAAGGCTGCAGTGCGTGTGGATAGTGAACTGAGTGAATTTTCAATTTGTATGTTGGATTGAAACACGGATGTGTCACGTCCCCATGGTTGTTTAATCTGTACATGGATAGGGTTATAAAAGAGGAACAAGGTAGAGCAGTGGATGTTGGAGTGACCCTAATGAGAGAGGGCAGTGTTTGGAATCTCTCTGTACTGTTGTTTGGATATGATACTGTATTGTTAAGTGAAGATGAAGGGGAAATGCAAGGCTTGCTGAATGAGTTTGGAAGAGTGTGTATGAAATGGAATCTAAAGGTGAATGTAGGAAGAGTAAAGTTATGGTCTTTGAGAGAAATGAAGCCACTGAATGTACAGTGAGGCTGGATGAGGAGGAAATGGAAAATGTGAGTGCATTTAAGTACTTGGGTAATGTGATAAGTAAGGATGGACATTTAAAGGATGAAGTGCTGGAAAGGATACAACAGGGAAGAAAGGTTGCTCATTCTTTGAAAGCTAAGATAAGGAACGAGGAAGTGAGCATGGAAGTAAAAAAGTCATTACATGACAGTATTGTACTACTAACCCTAATGTATGGAAGTGAAGCTTGGACCTTGTTATAATGACACATCAAGAGCGAGAGCAGTAGAAATGAGTTATCTGAGAGGAGCATGTGGAGAGACAGACTAACAAATGAGGAGGTGAAGGAGCATTGTGATGTGGATGTGATAGAAAGCGTTTGGAGAAATACACTGAGGTGGTTTGGCCATGTAGAGAGGATGGAGAGTGACAGACTAATAAGGAGAGTGTATGCGAGTGAGGTAGAGGGGGGGAGAGGGAGGGAGAGGCCGAGGATGAGATGGAAGGATGGAGCAGAGAGGTATATGAGAGAGGAGTATGTGAGCCGAGAGCATGGCAGTGAAATGGTGTTGGACAGGGTGACATGAAGGCGATTTGTTTGTGGCCACCCCTTATGAGATTGAGGAGTCTGGCAAGAAACAGATAGATAGAAAGCACTGCTGCATATACAGTACATACTAAGCCGTTAACTGTGATGTGCAGCAACAACCATTCTGAGATGCACTGTGATGTAATTTATCACACACTCTTCTGGGATGGATTGTTGACATATGACTTGCAGTATGTCATGCACAGGCATCTGGAGCCTTTTCAGCCATTCACAGCCTACCTCATGCATGCCTATCAGTCAATGTTTGGTACGATGGAAAGTCAATGTCTGATCCATCAAACTTCACCACAGCTACACCCAAGTAGATACTGGGGTGATATTGTGTTACATAATATTTATGCATGCACGCTTTCAAATGGAACTCATAAAATTTATCCAAGATGAACAGGCCTGGTAGATGCCTCTTAGCTATGTTCCACCTCCAAAATTATGAAAATATCCAAACTCCCATACCACAGCATGCTCTCTTCAATATTATACCCATAAAACGAGTCTTCTTTAAAAAAAAAAAATATGTATACATATTTGGGGGAGGGGGGGTCCAAAATTATTGAACTCCAAAACACTGTAGCAGCCAAATTAAGCCATATAACAAACAAAAAACTGATACCTGTATATACTTAATCACATCCTCTATCAACTGGAAGGACAAGAAAACAAGTATGAGAAACTTAAAAATATGAAAAATATGGGAGTGGGGTTGTGCATGGGGTGCACTTTGAGTTTCCAGTCTGCCGCACTTTAAAGGTTAATATGTAAATTAATGTGGTAGGTGGGGACACTCACCATCCACTCATTCGATGTAGGGCTGCTCTGGGTGTCTGCCCTTTCCTCTCTTCCTTCCTTCCTCTTCTTTCTTTTTTTCCTTTATTCTTTCCTCTTTCTTTTGCCTATGGGTGACTTTACACTCCCTCTTCTGTCTTTCTTTCCTTCATTCTTTCCTCTTCCTTCTGCTTATGGGTGACTCTACACTGAGTGACAAGCCAATTGGTTTCCTGTACACTAGGAAACCATTTACTATGCTGGGTGGTAATCATATAACCAAATTATGGCACCTGGTGGTTTAGTGGATTGAACCAGTGCAAGTTTATATCTATGGGGTGGTTCAGGTTTATTGCTCACGTAATGTCACTCAGGGATGAGTGAGGCTGGTCACTCTCAGCTTAAATGTCAGGACCAACTTCCCTAGCCCTGGGTTCCTAGGCTTCTCTGTGGGGTGACGTAGGATTGGATGATGGATGGAATGAATGCAGTACACTTCCAGTGTTTCTACTATTCCCAACATTTTCCTTCTATACAGAGTATGTGTTAATAATGTTAATATCTGAACCCTTTACGGAATTATAAAATAAATGAGGTAATAATGCACACACAAATGTACTCTGTTTTTGTTTTGCATCAACTGACTCCAAAATTCCCCATGTTCACTCTGTCTCTACTTGGCAGTGGCTTGCACTAGATAATGGTAATCTAAAATGCATCAAGGAACTTAATCCACATGAAATTACAATTTCTTCTATTTTCTGTACTGCAACATAATAAGAAATGGTAATCACTATAAGCAATCCACACCCTCATGAACACTGCCAGTAGTTACTGTGAATACCCTGGTTACCTTGTGGTAACTGAACTATAAGAATGTATCTGTAGTGGTTTCTACACCATACAGTGCTTGTAGAGTCTCTTTGAGAACACTAGTACCCTATATGAGAATGTGTAGTTACATATATAGTAGCTTTACACATACGCATGGTGGTAGGTGGTGGCGACCACCATCCACACACTTGGTGTAGTGCCGCTTTTTTTTTCCTCTTTCCCAGTTTGCCTCTGTGTCTGACCTCTTCACTTCCTACTTCTCCCTTCCCTTCCTGTCACTTTTTATTACTTTTTTTTTCTTCATTTTAGGTGGCTCTAACTGACAAGCATAACGTTTCCTGTAACCTAGGAAAGCATTCACAGTGCTAGGTGGTACCCATATAACCAAATTACAGAGTGAAGTGAAGCTGCTATGATGTCCCTGTTAACTGGGTAGAGAAAGGTAAATGCAGCATCCATCCATGAACCAAACCTCCACACTATTTGCCATGGCAAGACACTGTCAGCCACAAAGCAACATCATTTCACTGCACAGGATGGACCTGAAGGGGCGATGCTTCACTGCACTTGGAAGGTCTGCTGTACCAGACAGACTAGGGTTGATCAACTACAAAAAACAACACAACATAAACATGCGAGGCAGGGGGTTGGAGGGGGGGGGAGCCCCCTAGGAATTAGAAAATGTGTCTTTCAGGGAAGCTGATTTTTCAGGAAATATCTTTCTAATATGCACTGGCACTGTTGAAAGGAAATGTAGCTACAGCTATCTGAATCCTTGCATTTTCAAGAAGGGACTTTCCTTAGTGTATGAGGATAAATTGATTTACATTACAGTAAGACCTCACTATAACGGACTAATTGGGGCCCAAGCCAGTCCGAAAAATGTGAAATTCCGATAAAAGCGACATCCGGACTTACCCCTACTAATCCAGACTTTTTCCGATATATCAGACATTAGTCCGGATTGCATCAGTGGTTTTCACCACCATTGCAGTATTGTACTGTGTTATACCTTCACTACATTAATCAAATGGTATAATAATACTGTACTGTGCACTGAAAAACATGTCTTTTACTTGTCTTATTGTGGTGAACATAGCTGAAGTGGTCAGGCAGTCCGGACTGCTTTCTGGCTTTATCGGACTTTTTCCGATATACTGTATAGGAGTTTAGTCCGGTAGCTCCTCGAGTCCGATAAAAGCGAATTCCGGTCTATTGAAGTCTGTTATATCGAGGTTTTACTGTACTGTTTTTTATTTGTTCGAACACATATTCACTACTCACTAACAGTTCTTATGTGAATACAAATCTGAACATTAATCATTTAAATTACTTACTTCTTACTTCATAGTGTAATGGGAAAAGTATATGGTAGGATACTTACTGACAGAGCTCCTTCCTCTTCTGTCTTTCTTTCCTTTGTTCTCTCCTCTTCCTTCTGCCTACAGGTGACTTTATTCTCCCTCTTCTGTCTTTCTTTTCTTCATTCTTTCCTCTTCTGCCTATGGGTGACTCTACACTGATTGACATGTCAAATTATTTCCTGTACACCAGGAGACCATTTACTATGCTGGGTGGTAACCACAAAACCAAATTATGGCACCTGGTGGTTTAGTGGGTGATTATGGCACTCCAATCGGACTGAGCCTGTATAGATTTATATCCATAGGGTGGTTGGGGTTTAT
>JAGKTI010009228.1:0-20262 GCA_018397915.1 Birgus latro | reverse complement strand
CACACCACAACGCTCCTTCACTTCCTCATTTGTTAGTCTGTCTCTCCATGTGACTCCACATGCTCCTCTCAAATAACTCATTTCCACTGCTCTCACTCTTGACTTCTGTCCTTCCAACAGGGTCCAAGCTTCACTTCCATATGTCAGAGTTGGTATCACAATACTGTCATGTAACAACTTTTTCACTTCCATGCTCACCTCCCTGTTTCTTATCACTGCTTTCAACGAACCAGCAACCTTCCTTCCCTGCTGTACCCTTTCGAGCACTTCACCCTCCAGACTACCATCCTTACTCATCACACTGCCCAAGTACTTAAATTCACTCACATTCTCCATTTCCTTCCCATCCAATCTCACTGTACACTCACTGGCTTCACTTCTCTCGAAGACCATCACTTTACTCTTCCCCACATTCACCTTTAGATTCCGTTTCTTACACACTCTCCCAAACTCATCTACCAAGCCTTGCAGCTCCCCTTCGTCTTCACTCAACAACACAGTATCATCTGCAAACAACAGTACAGGGAGTTTCCAAACACTGCCCTCTCTCACTAGGGCCGCTCCAACATCCACTGCCCGACCTTGTATCTCTTTTATAACCCCATCCATATACAGATTGAACCATAATTTGTATAAATGTTATCATATGTCATTTTTAAGGCCAGATCACAGTGCTGTTCAGTGTACTCTTTTTTTTTTAAGTGAGAGCTTTATTTTTTTATCTGTTTTATTTAGCTAGGTTGGGATAGGTTAAGTGTGGTCCTTTTAGGTTAATTCTTTAGACATCCGGCAGGGTTAGGTTAGCTTCAGTTAGGGAAGGATGTGGAGTTACATGCAGTGAGTGATTAGATGAGGTTAGGTTAGGTGAAGTCAAGAAAGCATTTGAAGTTATATAGAGCTTTGTGGTAAGGTTTAGTTAGGTTATTTTTTTTAGTCAGGTTGGGCAGTGTTTGGAAAAGTTTGGATATTTAAAATTAATTCTGTAGAGATGTGGATATGTTAGGTTAGATTTAGTTAGAAGAGAAATGTGGAGTTATGTGGAGAAAGACAAAAATGTGTGTATGTAATTATGTTTTCTTGTGGAATTACTTGTTGAGACAGACAGACAAATGTGGAAGTTTGTGTTAATGTGGATGTGGAACATATTGTGTTACATGGAGAGACAGTCAGACCAATGAGGATGGTAATAAAGTGTTGTGGTATTGATGTGGATGAGCTGGAAAATGTTAGGAGTACCATGAGATGGTTTAGCATGTGGAAACTGGAGAATGAGAGATTAATGAGTGAGGTGGAGGTGGAGAGGGAGACCAAGGATGAGGTGGAGGGATTAGATGGAGAAGGAATAAGAATGAAGGTGGTGTAAGTTTGAGAGGGGGGAGGACTGAGGAGGTGGAATAAGGGAGGTGTGAGTCGGAGGGAGGGCAGCCTGAGGGTGGAGGACAGGGTGACATGGAGATGGATAGAGGTTCCAATTACGTAGTCCTATTGTCTGTTTTCATCCGACAGAACTTACCCATTCACACAACTTGAATGCTAATTTGAGGTTACTTGCATTTTGATAAGTACAGTATTAGCTGTGAGGTAGGAATTAGTCTCCCTGGTTACTGGTCAAATCAATCCTCCACTCTGACTACCCTTGTTCATCAACTGAACTGATAATGGTTAGGGATATTTGTTAGGTTAGTTCAAGTGCACTAGGTCATTTGAAGTAGGAAAATAACACTAAGAAATGGACAAATTATTCTGAACCTTCTGCATCCTGGTACCTTTACTCTTTTTATTCTAACTTGGCCTAAAATTGCCATGTCTCCATATTGAATGCTCAGTTGTACCAAGAGAGTAGCTCTAGAATATGCCGGTAGTCATGAAGAAGTGCTGTATGAAGGATGTAGAGCCAGAGCATTATCTCTTTGTGGCATTAATGTGTGTAAAGTTAGCTGTGAAACTATGAATATTTGGGCCAAGTTAAGGTGAAAGTACTATAGCCACAAAGTCATCACTCTTACTAAGGTACATGAGTCCAAATCCAAATTGATAAATCTCACATCAATGTAGATCTTATACATTCCATTTATTTATTTTATGTATTTACTGCCCTGGAGTGGGAATGGAGGTCTGGATGATGATGATGATGATGATTTATTTTTTCATCAATAACCATCAACTTTTGTGAAGTAATCAGCCATTTTGCAGCATGGTTTATCTCCCATTCCACAGAAGAAAATATCAAAATATCTGTACCATAGGTAACCTCCATGTAAAAGACTTCAGTTTGAGGAGCTTTGACTTGATTTTGATTCGTAGATGAATGATGAAACTGGATGCTCCTAGATACAGGCGATAGGGTGAGAACTGGTTTTGTTGTTGTTGTGAGCCCAAGCTTACCAGAACCTGAACCCTTGGGACTGCAGGCTGAAGTTACCCTCTCCTGCAGTCCACCAGCCTCCATTCACGGTACAGGGAGTTAGTTTAGGGATATATATGTAAATGTTGCCTGTCTGTATTGGTGCAACCACACAAAGGCTTCCTTATCCAAACACCACGACAACAGGTACTGTACAGTACTAGATACATGTAGATACTGTTGACACACTACTATATTCACTTTAACTAGGTGTGAAATTGCCATCTCTCCATCATTCCTGAGCTATGAAATGACAGTAACTCTAGAATATGGTGGTAATCATGAAAAGATGCTATGGAAAGTATGCAGGACCATAGTATTGCCCTGTTCTGCCATGGACCCACAGGAAATAGGCTGATAAGGATAAAAAGTTTGAAGTTATAGTTAATAAAAGAATGAAAATCTACCAAGTTAAAGTGAATGAACTGTAGCTGGGTTTAGACTGAAGGCACTGCACTTAGAGGCACTGCACTGCACATTGTAGTAGCACAATCCATGCATGTTGCACTGACAGAGACCATCCACAGCACCATACTGATCTCTTACAGCAGTTTATTAACCTATTCTCACCCATTGCCACCCTGTTATATATTTACAATGTACCCTCAAAGATGAAAACAGCTCACTCACTTTTACTGGATGGTACCATGATGATGATGATGATGATGCTGTGGCCCCAGACTTATCTAAATGTGACTGTGGTGACTAAAGTTGCCCATCTCCTACAGTTCACATCCTTCTTTGGGTAGATAGGGAGGGAACTGAGTGACACTACCACAGCTCTTTATAGCAGGTATTTAGGTGGTATGAAGTGCACAAGTGTGGTATGAGGTGCAGAACTGTGGTATGAAAGTGCATAAGTGTAGTATGTAAGTGTGGTGTGAAATATGTAAATGTGGTATGAAGTGTGTAAAGGTAGATGGTGATGCCAGTGGGTTGAAGTCAGGATTCCAGGAGCTTGAGTAGTGAGTGACTGAGTGTGTGGCCCATTCATTTGATCAGACTTGGTTAGGTTGTCCTATCTGATTTTTTTTAACCTTTATTCAAGCTGTAGGTAGGAAAATGATGATGAAACAGTGCTGCTAGGGTGAGAGACTGAAAAGATGGTGGAGGATGAGACTGACCAGGAAAGTGTGAGTGAGGTGGAGGAGGGGGGGGGGGGGGGAAGGGGGGGGGGGGGGGGGAAACAGAGGGATGGGGTGGAGAGGTATATGAATGAGGGTGGTGTAAGTTGGAGGTAAGGCAGCCTGATGGCATAGGACAGGGTGATAGGCATTTTGTTCATGGCCACCCATTCTGGGATTAAGGCATGTGGCTATAGACAGAGACAGACAGACACAAAGGTAGATGTCAAAGTAGGCTAACAAGAATTTCAGACATTCATATAGCAGTTAGAGAGCACTATGTGTGGATAGATAGGCAGATTGATGGATGGATAAACATACCAAAATAACAAAATTTTGTCCCCTGGGATGGCAGGTAAATGAGAGTACACTGTATATTTTTTTATTTTTTTTTTTTTAATGCATGGAAGAAGGAACCAAAGGCCATGGGCCTGCATACTGTTCCTTCCAAGAAAAAGCAAAAACATTACAAAAGAGAGCCAAATTCAAGATCCGTTCAATTCGAGATGCCTGGACACACTGCATTTGAAAGACTGGAGATCATAGGAAGTAGGAAATACAGACAGAGGAAGACAGTTCCAGGTCTAGGTATATGATATGTACTCATAGTTCCCTCCATTTAGTTGTATACCCCAAGTCCACCTGAAACATGAACCCAGTAGACTGCAGGTATATTTCACCCCCTCCTGCAGTCCACTATCCTCCCTTTGAGAGAGAAGGAAGTAGTTGAGGGACATTTGTTTAACTGGGCTGTGGAACTACCCTGTCATGTCATTGCCACCATGTGAAGGCATCCCACTCCATTACTAGTTTATATATTGTACTTTTATCATCAACATAATTTGCATTGGTAACATATAAGAGGATATTAGGGTGCAAAAGGCGGAATAAGTTGCTGAGGAGGAGGTGTTAGGAAATGCTGTATGTGAAATCTTAATTAGTCTCACACTGTTAAGGTGCAAGAGGCAGAATAAGTTGCTGAGGAGGAGGTGCTAGGAAATGCCCCTGCATCTCATATGATAATTAGGCAAGAAAGTCATTAAAAGTTGGAAAGTACGAGACTAACCTTGAGTGTGACTTACTTTATTATTTTTTCATTTATTATTTATTTTCTCTTTTTATATTATCTTCATCCTCTTCTGCTATTTCTGAATCCTTGCCACAACACATCGCCTCCTGAATTAGTGACATAATTTGGTACCTGGCTTTAGGATTGTATTACAGTAATTGCGTATTTAACATGGTTTCGTGTCAAACGTTTGTCATTACAGTATAAAGCTGTTTACTGTATCACTGCTGTTTATGGTGGTAGGTGGTGGTGACCATCATTCACTCACTTGATGTAGTGCTGCTTACTTCTTCCTTCACCTTTTTATTTTATTTTATTTTTTTTCTGTCTGCCCTTCTCTCTTCCTATTTCTCCCATCCTTCCTGTTGCTTTTTATTCTTCTTCTTTCCAGTTCTTGCAGCTCTACATTGTTTGACAAGCCTAATGGTGTCCTGTAACCCAGAAAACCACTTACAACAGTGGGTGGTAACCATATAGCCAGATAGCTGGGTGATGTGGAGCCTACTATGGTTCCCCTGTTAACTGGGTGGAGAGACGCAACATACTGCCCATCCAAGGGCCAAACCTCCACACCCTTTCCCATACCTCATAGTGGCAAGGCACTGACCACCACAAGGTACTCAAAAACATCAACAGCAGCAGCAGCTCTCCATAAACATGCACATTCTGATATTTATATGCAGTCTCAAATTTTATTTTAATTACTGTATTAGCAAGGTTGTATTTATTGTTGGCACATAACCTTCATTTAAAACAATTTCTGATTGTGTATTCAGTTCAGTCCATTCCCTTGATTGACAAGTTATGCGTGGACACTTTGTTTACAGTAGTTGATTGGTGATGATAGCATTGGTTAGGCACGGATCACATTATTGGGTTTTAAATCATTGTTCACTGTCTTGTATTCTATTTATTACACAGGTGTATTAATAATTCTGTCTGCAGTTGTACATTATATTGTTGAATTTATATGTTATGCTGAATATTTGTGTGTGTAAGTAATCAAAGTGTAACTAAATAGGCAAGTTGGTCTAATACTAAGTAGCCAGTTAATTCATAGGACTGAGGAACACCACTATGTCTTTGGAGAAGTGACCTGACTCAACTCAGTGTGTGTATAGATGTAGAAGGCTTTGTGAAATGTTGGGTGAGAAATGTATATATGATGATAATACTGGGTAGTACATAAATACGGCAACACGACTCTAACACTACACTGTGCATTCACCTTGTGTTGTGGACATGGCTAAGTGCTATCAGTGTCTAGTCTGGTAATCTGTGTATCAGTTTGTTGCCAGATGCCTTTATCCCATGAGTGGTCACAGGCAAATCATGTCCACTTCATCATTTGCTGTTAGGCTGCCTTCCCTCCAACTGACCTCCCTATCTCTCAGAAATCCACTCCATCCCTCCATCTCATCCTTGATCTTCCCCCACCTCTTCTCCCCCACTCATATATATAAACTTTGATTCAGTCTTCCACCTGGGGAGGGGGGGAAAGAATACTTCCCCAGTATCCCTGCTTGTTGTAAGAGGCAACTAAAAGGGGCCTTTTTGTCTCCAGTCTTTCTCCTTACTGTCCTCTTCTGCTTTTCTGTCCCACCTCTCTTCTTGATATTTCCATGTTTCTTTGGCCTTTATTTTGCAGGGTGCTAATTCATCATTATTCCTTCTATTCAGTCTCATTATCCATCCTTTCCACATGACCAAATATGTATTCATTTCCTACCCCCACTGCCACACCTTTACCCACACCAGCATCCTGAGCCATTCCTACAACACATGAAGCACCAACAGGGGAGTTTCTTGTGTAGTGCTGTGTATGTACCATCCAGTATTTAGTGCAATGTACAGTAATTGATTCACGGTCCAACTGTAGGTGATATACAAGGCTTCATAACACCTATTTCATAGCCATTTATTTTACACAGTACTGGTGCACATAAACATTTTCTTGTTAGTTTTTATTTTCTGATCCACATAGAATTGTTTAATAAGGTACAAGAGGATGCCAAGGTGTAATTTACAAAATAAATGGTGGAGGAAGAGGTGTTAGGAATTCTACAAAACCAGTTACAGTATGACCCATATACCGTACACATAAGGTGTATGTACATTTAAAACATAGTTTTTAATATTTTCATTTTTGCTGCAGCCAAACCATTTTATTCAGCTGAGGAAAAAATCTTAGTAGTGAAGGGGTTAATGAAGGCATTATCTAACTCATGGTTCTAGATAGATAGGTAGGGAGATGTGTGGGCTCCTCATTAGTGTACAGCAATTGATGTTTGTTAGTAAAGGTTGAGATTTGTTCATGCGTTGTGAGGTGATGCTAGGATTTGTGGGGCTGGAATAATTATATGGCCTGTTTCACAGGGCATGTTGTTGATAGTTTGTATATCTTGTTATGTTTGGTTAAAGTTATTTTATGTGTTGAGGTGGAGGCAAGACTGGGGGCTTGAATTGTCCTGTTTCATTGAGTATGCTGTTGATAATGTATTTATGTTAAGTTTGAGTTACAGGCCCTTTGCACTGTAAGGTGAAGCAGGGCTTGTGGATGTGTAAATGATTGTATGACCTATTTCACATGACATGCTGTTGGTAGTACATTAGGTAGTAGATGGGTGGTAACCATCGTCCCTGGGAGGTACTACCATGGGAGTGGTGTGGGCACAGTATCCGGTACCTGGCCTTGCACAGCACTCCCAGGCGGGGAACTCAACCACATTTACACAGTAGTCAGAGTCACTACTACTACACATACATATTTCTTGTACATACCTAAAATCTGTTCACTGGGGTAGGCTGGATTTGTTAACCTAGCACAGCACATTCAGGCACAGAACTTAACCACACTTACACATTTGTAAGAGTTTGTGCTGTAACTACACTGACCCATCAACTGAATTATAAGGGGTTAGGGATCTTCATGAGATTACAAAAAACATACTTAAAAGAGACTGTAAGCAAGTAAAAAAAAAAAAAAGGGGGGGGCTTACACATGCAGTCTCCTTGGTTACTGGTCAAGTCAGTCCTCCAGTAGGACTATACTTACCCATCAGCTGAGCTTTAAGGGGTTTGGAATCTTCACCAGGTTGCAAGAAACTTACAAGGGCCAGCAAGTGAAAAGAAAAAAAGGAAAAGGCTTATGAGTCTCCTTTGTGACAAGTCAAATCAGCCCTCCAGTCAGACTGCATTTGGATTAGGGATCTTCATCAGATTACTGAAAACTTACAAAAAGGGCCGATAAGTGAAAAAAGGCTTACATATGCAGTCTTCTTGGTTACTAGTCAAATCAGCTCTCCAGTCAGACTACACTTTGGTTAAGGATCTTCAGGAAAAAAAAATATCTATATATGTATAAAAAAAGAGAGAAAAGTAGACACATGCATACACAATCAGGGCCTTCAAAATTATAAAAGCTCTGCCATTAATACTTATACCAATTTTGACTTACAGGGTAGATAACTTTTTGTGTGTGTCTGTGAATCCTGCCTCACCTTGTCCCATGGGTGGAAATTGGGGTTGGGAATATGATGATGCTGATGCACATAGCTCTTATATTATTTTTTGTCATTGGAATAAGAATAAGAATGTAGTGATGCTGAATTCTGTGTGTGTGTGTGTGTGTGTGTATGTATGTATGTATGTATGTGTGTGTGAGAGAGAGAGAAAGAGCAGTAATAATAGATGGGGGGTTAAATAATTATCAGGGGTTATGCTGCATCCAGATCATTATTCTTCCCTTAACCCTTCACTGCATATTGGTTCAGCCTTCAAAATTGACATGTAAATTTTCTTGTTGATTAATATCAGGAGTTACAGATAGCTTTAGAAGAATTAACACATTCTCCTTGAATAAAACCATCATGAGTTAAATATTATAAAATACCCAAGTTAAACTATGTAGAAGAATTATAATTAAACTTTTCTCCTTCAGTAAAATCACCAGGAGTTAAATGGACTAATTTACCCAAGCTAAACTATTGCCAATTAGGAATTTCTGTTATTGTTAACACTGACTAAATACAGCTTCCATCTTTATTAAAATCTTTAGTAAATAACCAGAACAGTGTTGCCAACTTATACCATTGCTGCAAAAGAACCGAGTTCATATTAGAACCTCGTATAAGTTTTCTCACGGAAGAATATCACTGGGAAGTAAACATGACAAAATATATAAAGTAGTATTCCATTGCTGTAAAAGAAGTGAGATTGTTTTTACTCCAGGTACAACTTTTCTCCTGGAATAAAGTCAAGAAGTAACTAGATCAGAGTTCCTTAATGTAATTGTCAGATGATAAAGATCTCTCTGAAACCTAGTAATATATATCATCTTTCTGTTCAGTTTAATCATCAAGAGTTAACCAGAAGAATTTAACCATTAATTGATAAGACTTCTGTATTTATTTTTAACCCTGTATACATTTTCTCCTGAATCAATATGTCAGACTTGACTTGGAGCTAAATATGCAGTGGTGGGTTGGGGGGGGGGAGGGAAGAATGTATCTGGATGTGGTTGCATTAATAGTTACACCTCATGAGATGTTTATGTATGTTTAAGTATTTATGTTTATACAGTCAGCCATATTATTAAAACTGAGGGTACAGTACAAAAGTGTCAAGGCCCCTAATTTAGTTAAATATATGAGTGAGGAGGTCATGAGTTGGAGAAAGGGGAGACTGATGATGAAGGACAGGGTGACATGGAGGTAAATCATTTGTAGCCACCTGTTTTGGGCATAAGGCATCTGGCTGTAGACTGATAGGTGTATTGAACCTGTAACTGTAAGACTTATCATCCTGTATCCCACATTACAGAGGGTAGTCAGCAGTGATACAGGAAGGTCAGGTGTGTTGTATCACCAGGATGTACAGCAGAAATTGTCACATACAATAGACCTCACTCATAACATTGGCACTCTCAGTTTTAATAATATGGCCATAAGTCCTCTTTATAGGCCTGGGATGTGTGTAGGCAAAACAGTAATGCAGATTTGAGACATACTTCTAATGATTAGTGAGGAGTTAAGAAAGGGAAAGCAGTAAAGGAAAAGCCAAAAGGAAAAATGTATAAAGAATCTCAAGGTTTTAATCGATGAAGCAGTTTTTTTTTTTTCATTCGCAGCATGGTACTGAAACAGGTTTGAAAGTAACAGCTTGAAGCCATACACTAAGTCCTTTCAGATGTGATAGCAAGTTCACAGTAAGCTAGAGAAATTGCCAAATATAGTTTCATTGGCACACATACAACTGATTGGCTTGTTTATCCAAAATTATAGTACCATTTGTATGGAGAAATTATGATAATTGGACTACCTTCCTGTCTGCTGTGGGAAAACCTCAGTAATTTAGAATGCATCCCTGGGTTAATGTGGAAAAAGTTGCAGTATTTTGGAAAGCCCCTTGGTTATATATATATATTGGAATTTGGTTTGGATGCATCTGGTTATGTATAAAATGGTGTGTTGTTTTGTAATGCATCCCTGACTTATAAAGAGGACTGACTGACTGACTGACTTTGAGAAATAAGTTGCATATAATTGCTAGTATCGTACTGTATTTAGATTCGCAGACAGACTTACGATCACTTTCCTGCTGTAGCTGTGATGTCTTTTTTTTCAGGCCAGACTAGGGGAGAAATGGAGAGAGAGAGAGAGAGAGCAGAACATACCCCATATTTCTTAGTTACGAGAAGAAATAGATCCTTTGTCTGTTTGTGAATCCCGTGTAAGATTTTAACCCTTAACCCCTTGAGCCCCATGAGTTGAAGTAAGAATAGGTTAAGCTTAGATTAAATTGAGCTGGTTAATTAAATATGCTAAATCTAGTAATTAAATCTGGCAGGTTAAATTAAGAAGTTGAATCTAGTACATTAAAGCAAGTAAGTTAGAATGAGTAAGCTAAATTTAGTACATTAAAGCAAATAAGTTAGAATGATTAGGTTAAATCTAGTTTGTTATATCCAGTAGGTAACATCGAGCCCTTCAGAGTCACATCGGATCAGCCATCCACCAACTTTGAGACTTAACCCATCAGTGCGAGGGCATCATCGCACTGAAGGGGTTAAATAAATCTTTGGTCATAGACTCAGTAACCCATTCCCTGAGGCCACAAGAGAATTTTCACCCAAGACATTTATTTATTTATTTATTTATTTTTTTTTGGGGGGGGGTTAGGTTAAATATTTTAGGTTGAATATATTATGAGCAATCATTTGTTGAAGATTAAGCTCTTCATAATTTATTACTGAACCCCACACAGAAAACCTCTAGTATTTAAAAAGTACAAAGTAATCATAGTTTAGAGTTACCGATAGCCTTAAAATTCATCCTCTTATACCTCAGCATTTACTTATGGTTGATTTGGCCTCTAGTTCTGGATTCAAAATGAAGGTGGCAATTTTACACCAAGTTAAGATGAATGGAGTACAGATACATAGACCAATAAAGCAGAAGCTTGTGTATGTCAGAGCTTACATGTGATTGGTTTGGTCTTCTGGTACTGATGGTGAAGGGGTTAAGGGTTAAAATATTACAGTAAACATCTCATGAGGTGTTAGCCTTTATATATATATACAGTATGTATATTACTGCTCTGAGTGCATGGAGAGTGAAAGGTTAATAAAGAGTATAGAAATGAATTGACAGACAAAGAACGATTAGGTACTGTATATAAAGATAACTCATCATTGTCATTCTGACCCTAATAGTAGTAGTTGTAGCCCTAGATTCATGTAAACGTGAACCTGGTAGACTGCAGGCTGATGTTACTGTCATCCTACAATCCACCATTCTTTTTGAGGGTATAGAGTGAGTTGAGGGATTTTTTAATAACCGGGCAGCTCCATCGCCTGATTATGTTGATGCCGTCGCTTGAAGGCTTCTGACTCCAGTATCATCCTGATGATAATTCCCACATGCAAAGGTGAGGAGGGATTCAGCAACAAGGTAATACCGAAGATAAGTAAATTATAAAAAAGAGCATTAACTGTCACAGCATAATCAGAGAAATTGGTCACACACACACACACACACTGTCACACATCATTCTAACCATCTGTTATCTCTTCTGAAAGATACATACTCTAAAACTTAATTTCTTTTTGTGCATCCATCATCAATATCAAATCCCCAATTTCCACCCAAAACTTGAGTGAGGAGGAACCCAGGAACAAGCAAAGGGAAAACATAAAAAAATAAACAACAGCATGCCTAGTGAAATGGGTCCCACCTTCATTTACACCTCTCAAGCCAGCAGAAGCCTTAGACACATCAGAGGAGGCATAAAAGTGGGAGCTCTATCAGTACAGTAATGCCTTGTGAAACTGGCCACACAAAGGTCCTGTCATGAGGTCGGAATGAGTCTCCTTGGTTACTGTAGCTAATTTGTTTTATTCTAATGGAACTGCATCACTTCTTCAGCTCTTCCCCAGTAGTAGCAGCCTGAAATTAAGTGAGCTTTAGGTATGAGGTAGGAATAAGCCCTTGGTTATTGGTCATCTGTAGCTGTACTTTGCCATCAACTAAGTTGAAGAGAGTTTGGGGTCTGTTATGCTAGAATAGCGATACTCTGTTGGTAGCTAAAATCACAGGACTCCTTTACAGCCAATATGTTTATTTTGTAAATTGTGCTGCTGGTTCTGATTGGTTGTCCTTAAGCGTCTTCTCCAGTCTGTGATTACAGCAGCTGCAGGCTGGGCAGCTGCTCACTGTTTTCAGTTCTTTACTTCCAAGACTTGCTGTTTCCTTTACTCGTTGCCACACTCTCTCTCAGCCACCTCTTTTCCTTTATGGTATACCTCTCCCTTATAGACCTTCAGTTACATTTTTAGGTCTTGTTTTTGACTGCAGATTAATGTGGAGTGCTCACATTTCTTCTTTGGGGGTATCTACCTTACATCGTCTTCGCCTTCTCCAAACCCTACCGCATGTGTCTTGGGGTGCAGATCGTAAGACTCTTCTCTATCTTCGTAAGGTTCTCATTTTGTCGAAGTTGGATTATGGTTGTCATGTTTATTCTTCTGTCTTTGTTCGTTCACTGCGTTGCTTAGATTCTGTTCATTGACTTGGTCTCCATTTAGCAGTTGGTGCTTTTAAATCTTATCCGTTGAATCAGGGATTCCTTCTCGGTTTCATTGCAGGGCACTTTTCTGCCTCCGCTGTTTTGCCCGGCTTCATCAGTTTGTAGGTCAGTCATTCCTCCACTTGCCTACCTCTGTTACAGATTACTGTATTATTCCACTCGCTGCCACTCTAGTACCCCGGTTTCAATTTGCATTCAGTCTCTTCTTGCTCTTTTCTGCTGTGGATCAAGATTTATTTATTTATTATATGTGGAAGCCTGCTTGGAAAAGTTTGAAAGGAATGAGAGAGTGTTTCTGATTGGAGATATGAATGGAAAAGTAGGGAATGAGAAGGTGGATGGAGTGGTTGGTGAGTGGGGTGTGCCTGCAGAGGTGGATGAGAATGGCAGTGCTTTAGTGGACATTTGTGCTGGGAGGGGGTTGGTGATAGCCAATACCCTCTTCAGGCACAAAATGATCCATAGGTATACATGGCGAGTGGTGAGAAGAGAGGACGGGGGAATGAATGAACGGAAGGCAATGATTGACTATGTGTGTGTGGATGAAAGGATGAAAAGATGTATAATGGATGCAAGAGTATATAGAGGTTGGGGGAGTGGACTTTCTGACCACCACTTGGTGGTGGCCAGAATCAGAATCCAAACAAGATGGAGGAAGAGAAGAAGGGAAAGACAGGAGGAAGTATTTGTTACAAGGAGGGTAGAAAAGTTACAAGAGGATGGAATAAAGGCTGAATATAGAAGGGAAGTGGAGGAGCGATTGGGTAAATATAGATTGGAGCAGATGGGAGACGTGGAGGGTGTGTGCAAGGTATTCACAGAAGAAATCTGTGCAGCATGGGAGGTGGTGTGTGGGGTGAAGAGAAGACGAAAGGGGGTTCAGGGAACAGCATGGTGGACTGAAGAGGTGAGAGAGGCTGTGGCACAAAAGAAGGAAGCATATAATGAGTGGATGAGGAACAGGGACGACAAAGAAGCTGAGAGACGGACGAGAGTTATATGTAGTGAGAAGGAGAGAGGTGAAAAGATTAGTAAGAGAGAGTAAGAAGAGAGTGGATGAGGAATTTGGAAGGAATTTGAGTGCAAAGTGGAGGGAATGTAAGAAAATGTTCTGGAAGGAGGTAAAGAGAGCTAGACAGGGTGCCAACGAAGTCAGTGGGGGTGTGAAAGATAAAAATGGTAGATTACTAGTGGAGAAGGGAGAAAAAGTAAACAGATGGAGAGAACACTTTAATGAACTGTTGAACATAGAGAATGAAAGTAATGCAAGTATAAGTGGCTGGGGAATGGCAGGGAGAAGGAGGGTTGTGAGAAGAGAGGAAGAAATCACCAGGATGGAAGTGGTGGAAGCAATGAAGAAAGTTAAAATGGGGAAAGCCCCAGGAATTGATGGAGTATGTGGTGAAATGCTGAAGCATGGGGGAGCGATAGTAATAGAATGGATGTGGAAGGTGTGCAGGTTGGCTTGGGAGGAGGGTAGAGTCCCGGAGGATTGGAAGTCAGGTATAATTATTCCTCTGTACAAAGGAAAAGGGGAAAAAGCAGTGTGTGGTAATCATAGGGGCATTTGCCTTCTCAGTGTAATAGGAAAAATATATGGTAGGATACTTATTGACAGAGTTAGGGAAATTACTGAGGAATTGGTTGGAGAAGAACAAGGAGGTTTTAGGAAGGGAAGAGGTTGTGTAGACCAGATATTCATTCTTAGATCCTTAGTGGAAAAGTTTCTAGAGAAGGGCAAGAAGTTGTATGCAGCCTTCATGGATCTGGAGAAAGCATATGACAGGGTGGATAGACAAGGTTTGTGGAAGGTATTAAGAATGTATGGAGTGGATGGGAAGTTGTTGAAGGCAGTGAAGAGTATGTATGAGGGTGCTAAGGCTGCGGTACGTGTGGATGGCAAACTGAGTGAATCTTTCCATTTGAAGGTTGGATTGAAACAAGGATGTGTCATGTCTCCATGGTTGTTCAATCTGTATATGGATGGGGTTATAAAAGAGATACAAGGTCGGGCAGTGGATGTTGGAGTGGCCCTAGTGAGAGAGGGCAGTGTTTGGAAACTCCCTGTACTGTTGTTTGCAGGTGATACTGTGTTGTTGAGTGAAGACGAAGGGGAGCTGCAAGGCTTGATAGATGAGTTTGGGAGAGTGTGTAAGAAACGGAATCTAAAGGTGAATGTGGGGAAGAGTAAAGTGATGGTCTTCCAGAGAAATGAAGCCAGTGAGTGTACAGTGAGATTGGATGGGAAGGAAATGGAGAATGTGAGTGAATTTAAGTACTTGGGCAGTGTGATGAGTAAGGATGGTAGTCTGGAGGGTGAAGTGCTTGAAAGGGTACATTAGGGAAGGAAGGTTGCTGGTTCGTTGAAAGCAGTGATAAGAAACAGGGAGGTGAGCATGGAAGTGAAAAAGTTGTTACATGACAGTACTGTGATACCAACTCTGACATATGGAAGTGAAGCTTGGACCCTGTTGGAAGGACAGAAGTCAAGAGTGAGAGCAGTGGAAATGAGTTATTTGAGAGGAGCATGTGGAGTCACATGGAGAGACAGACTAACAAATGAGGAAGTGAAGGAGCGTTGTGGTGTGGTTGAGGACGTGATGGGAAGCGTTAGGAGAAACACGTTAAGGTGGTTAGGGCATGTGGAGAGGATGGAGAGTGAAAGATTGACGAGGAGAGTGTATGTGAGTGAGGTGGAGGGGGCGAGAGGGAGGGGGAGGCCGAGGATGAGATGGAGGGATGGAGTGGAGAGGTATATGAGAGAGGGGGGTGTGAGTTGGGAGCGTGGTAGTGAAATGGCAGGGGACAGAGTGACATGGAGGCGATTTGTTTGTGGCCACCCCGTTCGGGATTGAGGCGTCTGGCAATAGATAAGTAGAAAGAATTTTTTTTTTTTCTTGCCCAGCGGCTTTTCCACCTTGGCAGCTTTAGCTCATCTTAGAATTGACCATGCTAGGTTTCATTCTTTCTTTATGCCTGGTGACCACCCTCCCTTCTACACTCATTGCAATACCCTCCTCTCCATACACCATATTTTCCGTGATTGCCCTCTGTACATTTTACTGCACTGTGTTGCTTTTCCTTTCTTGACTCACCTTCGATGCCCCCCCCCCTTCCTGAAGACTTCCTCCGAGAATCGCTGTATTTTTCCTTCTGTAATATGTCCTTCCTTGCCTCTATTGGTATTCTTTCTGGCATTTCATTCCATTCCCTATTTCATTATTCATGCTTGTAATGTAATGTCTCTCTTCGGTTAATACATTTCTCTAACCACGTCGCGTCAGTATTCACGGCCTGCCCATATCTCCAAGGCTCGTAGCCAATGATCTGGCTCTGAACTGGATTTTGGTACTAGGTTCTTATTGTTCTTCTTCTTCCACCTTGGCTTTTACCCCATCCATCAGTTTGTTCCTCCATTTTGCCTTGCTCTAAATCCACTACCTTCCCTGTGCTCCGCTCATCTTTTTGTGCTCCTTGCAGTCCAAGTCTATACTGATGGTTCTAAATTGTTGGAAGGTACAGGGTTTGCTGTCTCCTTTCCTGACTGCTCTTACAAATACAGTTTACCTTCTGTGGCATGTTTTAACTGCTGGACTTCATGCCTTGTTTGTTGCCGTGGCAAACCTTTACCTCTCCATGTACATTATTTGTTCAGTTTTCTGATTCATTCAGTGCCCTTCTATTATTGCACTTGGCCTCTTGGTGTCACCCTTTAGTTCTGCTGATCCCAGAATAGCTCTTTCGGATGTTTATGAAGCACAGGTCCATATGGTTTTGTTGGGTGCCTAGTCACATTGGTGTCCCAGGAAGTGAAAGTGTCGGTGCCTTAGCTCGTGCTGCCATCCTTTCCATTCTGTCCCCGTTACTGACTTCTTCTCTCCTTCTCCAAAGTTTTGTCCCATTGATGACAGTCTTGCTGGTCCTTGGCCATAATTGCTGACTTTCTTGATGTTAAGCTCTCCATTGTTTCTTGGTCCAACCTTTGTCATCAAAATTGCCATTGGGAGACTGTGTTGGCCAATCTATGGATTGGCCAACACAGTCTCACCCATGATCATTTAATGTCAGGAGATCCTCCTCAGATCTGTGAGTTATGACACCCCCTTGTCTGTTCACCATATACTGTACTTTTAGATTGCCCTCCTTATGGGGCTGTCTGTCGTTAGTGCTTCCCTTTTTTATTTGATATTGGTTGTCACCTACTTTTGGCAGATGTGTTGAGTCCCAGACCTTTTCTGTAGTGTATTTTGTTTTTATTCCATACCGTTTTTTAAATCTCGTCTTTAGTTTGTTCGTTTTTGTTTTGTCCCTTTTGGGGATGTTTTCCCGTTCTTTTTCTTCTCATTTTAGGTCATGATTCCTTGTTTTTATAGTAATTTTCTCCTTTTTTTTTTTTAGTGGTTTCCCATACCCTATTTTATTGTATCTTTCTTTTCTAACCTTAGTGCCATGTGGTCTTTGCAACATGGTGCTAGATTTTAATTATTCCTATTCCTCTGCAGCCAGCTTTTGATAAGAGGGAATGGCCATTCCTACAGTTCAGATTCTAAGCAGTGATTGCTTAGACTATGTCAGTTGGGAGGTAGGAATTAGTCCTCTTGGTTACCTTTCAAATTGAGCCTCCAGTCTGCCTACACTTGGCCATCAACAGAGCTAAAAGAGTTTAGGAATCTGTGTCAGGATAGAATAAATGCTGTATAGGTAGTTTTGATCACTTTAGGGGTTCTCTTTAGCTAGTGTGTTTTTATCTAACATCCCTTAGCTACTGGTCTTAGCAAATGTCCACTCTGGCCACACTTGTCAGTAATTCATCTGCAAGGGTTGGAGACCTGTCAATCTAGGCGGAAGAAAAAAAATCTAGGCAGTCCTGATCGCAGTAATTCTCTTTAATTAGTTTTTCATCAGACAGAGCTTGGCCAATAAGCAAAACAGTTTTAATCACAGTAGGAAGAGTTCGCCAGTAGTAAGACCTGAATACTGTTGTGCTTCAACCCCTCCTGTTCTTGTACTGTCTCCTATGCTGAATGAAACTTACCTAGAACTAGCTTGAATAAGATGCTGGATACGAAGTGTAAAAGTACAAGACGTATAGGTGTAGTACTAGTTTGTATTGCAGTTTTAACCACTTCACTCCAAAAATGAACTTGCATTTTATTCTTGCTAGGCTACCTTCATACAGTGTTATTGAGCATGGGAGAGAGCTTTCATACTTGCAGGGGTGACACACAGCCTTCCTTACTAGACGTCTGTCCTAAGTAATATAGTGGTCTGGTGGTATTAACAGTAAAATAAGAAAGTACATCAGATCACAGGTCTCAACCTACTGCAATGACTAGCATCTTATTTCATTTCTTAGATTTTCTATGTGGTGTACTGGAAGAGTGTAAATAGCCTTTCTCTTCAGCTCGGTATCAGTAACCTCACTTGTGGCACATGTAAGGTGGTCATAATGCCGGTATGTGCTCTATGGTTGTATTTAAGTTTCTGATTTATTTAGTACAGTAGGTACACACAGTACGCGAGTTTATCGGTGGCAGAGGAGGTTGCTTACTAGGAATTTGCTTACTGTGAATACATAAACTTATGGGAAAAATTACATATGGGCGGCAACCCCCGTCATCAGTAACCCTTGAGACTCCTTTCAGACCTAAGTATTGTACTGTACAGGGAAACTATCTAAGACATATTACCTAAGATAAAGTAAACCAACAAGATTATGGCTTTACAAAGGCAACAAGGATATGGCTTAACTAAACCAACACTTCTTTCTGGATGATGCGGCAGACATCCTGGCGTAGTACAGCGGTCACGGGAACTGTTGTAGCACACACAACAATAGCCTCAGATTAGACGAGAATGTAGCTGGAACAATGAGTGTACCCATTGTGCGCACGTGTTTCCTCTGCTGGGTCTCTCTTTCCACCCTCCAAGCGGCGCATTGGGCATCACATCATGAGTGCTGATATCGACATCACAAGGTGGGCAGCGTGTAGGCAACCATAGGTGCTTCTTGGGGTGGCAATGTCACGTGCTCGGAGTATCCCTGGATTTGGGTCACTTCACTGCCGTCTTGCCCATTACAAGTTCAGTTCGCGTCACTATTAAAAAATACACTAAAATTAGATAAAAAATAGGTCCTTGTGTACAATGAGATTCGCATACTGTGAGCTCACGTACTATGCTTACCTACTGTACTTGTCTAATCTGCTTTCAAACTGTTCTTGGTGTTACTAAGCATGGTAGAGACTATTCAAACTGGAAGGGTTATATATAACATGTTTAGTAGGAACTGAATAGACGTTGCTTGGAGATACATTTAGCTGGAGGGGTTACATACCATACAGCCTTCAGTAGCCATTGCTTTGCAAGAATTTTTCTACTGGAGGGGTTACATACAGCCTTCATTAACCCATTCATTAAGAGAGACTGTTCTTAAGTTTACTGAAATGGACTGGAGGCAGCAGGAATAAACTGGAGTATGACCACTGTATTAAAGGGGATGAATGTATGTGTACAATAAATAGGAAGTGTATCTCAGCATATGACTATATGAGCTTATTCATATCTTGTACTTACACTTTGAATCAGAGTTTATACATTTCCCATTTATATTCCTTGCAGAATGATTCAGATAGTTCCTGACTCCCATTATTCTGTCCAAGACTTCATCTATGTGTCATGTAGTTGGTTCACTTTAATTTGGCAAACTTTAGTTCTGCAGCTTATTTCCTGTATCAAAAGTGGCAGAGTAAGACAATACTGTGGCTCTACAACCTTGCTGTAGAACTATGTGACTAGTTGCAGCACATGATTGTGGTTGTATTTATTATACCCTTGCATCCTACCTGTCAGCCATGCTTCCGATTTCGTGTATGCTATGACACGCATGTGATTTGTGTATAATAATATGATTCATGTTTAATATGATACGAAATTGGATGCACTGTTATCTGGTAAGTTGCCAGGGTACGATATGACAACCTCAGAGTCATGCGCTGCAACTATAGTGTAATATTTCTGTCAATCTTTAGTAATAGCTCAGCTTTCAAGATGGAAAAAATTCTAGTTTTAAGTCAAGTAAGAGTGGACAGACTTAGGGTTTGTTTTGATGTTGAATCATGTGGATGGGAATCAGTTATTTGTCCTAGCCATGTGCAATTCATCACAGTGATATTCATTCCCTCAATAGGTATATATGACCACTGAGGACTACTATCTTTCTGTGCAGTGATGGTTTTGTCATATTTTCTCATTAATCAAGTTCCATTAAAGACTTTGCATCATATGTTTAGTTTCTGTGTCATTCTCGTGTGATGTCATATAATTATGTAGCTAGTGTGTTAAGTCCTGCCATAATATAGGGTTGTGTTCATTCTGTGACATTAATCTTACATATTCTATGCTTTGTACTGTGGGTATTTTATTTAACTTAGAAGTGCCTCTTGTCATCTATGCCTTGTTTACTATGCCGCTATATGGTGTTATGTTTGTAATCTTTTTCTTTCAAGTCCTCCCTCTCTCTCTCGTCCCCCCCCTCATTCTTGCTCCATCCCCCTCCCTTTTTCTCCATGCCCCCCCCC
>JAGKTI010009227.1:11733-30385 GCA_018397915.1 Birgus latro | reverse complement strand
ATATAACAAGTGATCAGGGATTTGGCACCTCTTTTTAACGTGACAGCGTCTGGATTGACTTTATCGGATACATTTTGCTACAGTATGTGGCGAATGTTTTTGGCATATCCGATAGAGCCAGGATTCCAGGGGCTTGAATGATGAGTGAATGGATGCGTCGCCCATTGGACTGGGCAAATTTGGGCTGTCTGGACGTTGCTACTCCTCATCCTGCCCTAGGGTGGGAAAGGAGGTCCAGATGATGATGAAGATGAACGACTTATGCTAGTTCATTAGCATGATGATTCAGACAGCATATTGGAGCATGTCTAATATCTGTATGTAAAGTTAGAACTCTCAGGGGACCAAAACAGGCAGAAATTTGATTCAGTATATTCTGAGCCAATATATTTAGGCTTGTGGTACAGTACAGAATTTCTGCTTATTAATGTGTATTAATGGCATATTATTATGGATAATTATAGCATTTTCTCATGTTATATTTATTCAGCCTGTGCTCACCAAAAGGATAATACAGTATTTTTGTTACATTGTATAACAGTAGTTATTATAACTCCTCACTAAAATGATGCTTTGTGTGTGTGTGTGTGTGTGTGTGTGTGTGTGTGTGTGTGTGTGTGTGTGTGTGTGTGTGTGTGCGACTTCCAGATAAGTTTTTCAGCTTAAGAAAGCCTCATACCCCATAGAAATGAATGGGTTCATGTTGTTTTTATTGGACTTGATCCTGGTGGACTGCAGTCTGAATCTGCCCTTTTTCTGCAGTCTGCCATCTTCTTTTGGGGGATAGGGAGGGAGTTGAGGAGCCTTGCATATTGATAAACTGCAGGCTGAAGCTTTCCTTTTCTTTCCATCTATGAACTTCCTTTTGGGGATTGGGAGGGAGTAGAGGGGCCAGTTGTATTATTGGCAGCACATGAAGACATCCCTTTTCAGCATTAAAGTGATTAATAAAGACTACAGTGTATGTAACCCCTCCACATCGAAAGTTTTTCTTAATCTTGATAAAAATCTTTCAGGAATGGCAAAAACAGTCTTCATACTGATGAGGCTAATTTTCATAATCACCAGATACTCTATCCCCATGAATGTTGTCATGTTTTTTTTTTTTTTTTTGTCAGCATGTGCTTGACTTTTGCATAGCCTATTTGACGTAGCTAACATGTGTATGTACTCTCTGCACAGCATCAGTAGTAGAATGGTGTATTGTGATAATGTCTCGCTACACAACACTGCACCTGATTCGCTTTCCAGTTGCTATTTGGCCCCAGTCTCATCCTCATTTCCTAACTAGAGTATGATACAAATTGAAATGAATGGGAACATTTAATTTTTTATTGCAATTGCTCATAGAATGGAGAGGGAAGTTTGAATTGATTGCATTGCTGTCCTTGTCTTCCTCAGCAGCCATTATAGTTTTACTACAGTATACATATCCAGTGTGTCTCATTGTTTTGCATTAGACCCTTGCTATAATGGAATAACGGGGAAGCCTGATCTGACAAAGCCAATAGTCTGTTATATCTAACGGGCCCCCCTGAGGTGGGATTTCAAGTTTCATGTTTAAAAATGAGTGAGTACAGTAGCATAGTCTAGTACTAAAAATGAAAACTGTACCCATTTTACACTAACTTGGTCCATAATTTTACCCTCTTGCAGCTTATTTTATATTCATGTCATAGCACTTCTTCATGAGTAGTACTGTACCGTACAGTATTAATGTAGTCTGTTATATCAACTCAGCAATCATGATGGGGAGAGGACAATTTCAGACTGGAGTAAAAAGGGTAGGGAGCACATGCATTGTAACCCGTTGTGCTCTGTTTGACGGACATTGTTCGTTATAGCCAATGGAAGTTTATTAGCCTTTGTAATGTCCGTTAAATCCAGTGTCTGGTCTATTGATGTCCTTTATACTGAGGGTCTACTGTATTTGTTTATTATTTTCACCTCTTCCCAGACTGAAAAAGACATGGGATGAGGTCATAGAGTGTGAGCTTGAGGATAAGGGACTGAATAGAGAGGCTGGTAGTGATAAAGCAATGTGGAGAGCTGTCATTAGATGAACCATGGCCATCTTATGCAGGCATGTTGGAACCCCTATAAAAAAAAAAAAAAGAGATAGAGAGAGAGATTGAGCAAACCCTCCATTCAATGGTAAAGTACCACAGCCACACATCAACAGATTGTTAACTCACTAAGCATTCATATGTGCTGTGCAAGCTTAGAAGGAATTCCACATCTTCCTACAAAGTTAGCTGATAATGATACCGTCTAATCCTCACTATTCGGGGAAGTCTTTCCTCATGTATGCTTGTTCATGCTATACTGGTACTAGTGTCTGTCGCTTGATAAACACATCAAGAGTTGTACAAAATAAGTATTATTGTTAGTACAGTAGTGAGAGCAATATAACATGCAAGGAGACTAAACAAGCCCCTACCATATATAATATCAAAATGCATGGGATTTTAACCATTATGTACTAAACATTATATACTTAACCAGTATGTATGAACACTATAATTGCCCATGGGGGTAAAAGCAAAATGCAGCAATGCTAACACCTCCTATCTGTATCATTGCAGAATTGGAATTATAATGAGTGTCAACTATTTTCAACATATTTGACCGTATATTTGAGCACATCCCTTCATGCCAAGTTCCAGATTGAATATGGTACATTTAGGTTATTAGAATTAAGCCTTGCAGGTGTCTTATTAGTATCTTTAGGTGGGAAAAATGTGTTTTTGATGTACTAGAAGCCTGTTGTACAGTATACACAACAAGGAAAAAGTGATCGACCCATCATCAACAAAGTACAAATGTTGTATATCAACTTGCTTTCAGTATAATTTGATTTTTCTGGTGAAGTTTTATGTACTGTGTAAGTTTTAATAATATAAATACTATACAGCTGTAGATGGAGAAGAATTGTGTATAGTTTGTTTCATGGTATTTATGTTGGCACTGCATATTCCTCAGCAGAATAGCACTCTTCATTGATGTACTATGGTACTGTATGCATTAAATCTTTCTGGAGAAATTGGTACTGTACATTATGTACAGTAATGAGTTTAAAACTACAGCAGAATACCAAAGACTTGTGTTGTAGTGAATATTGTTAACCCCTTTAGCACAAGGATGTACTGTAATTTTTAATGTATGCAGGCTGCTGTCACCTTTTATTAATACTGTATTATTATTATTATCATTATTATTATTTATTTATTTATTTATTATTTTTATTATTATTATTTTTTTTTTTAAGGAGGGCTCCCTAGAAGAGAAGCCAATGAAGGCTATACATAACTCCATCAGCTCATTAAGTCAATCTTTAGGTGAACTAAATTTGTCTGGAGATAGCAAGGATAAAATATTAACCAATATACATAATTGGACTGAAGGGGTTAAAGATTTAAAACCCATTGCCTTGTTATCAGTTCAAAACTAAAGAGATGGTACAAGTTTTCTATGGTAACTGTTCTTAAAAAGAAGTGAAACTTTACTTTAAACAAGTGAAGCTTTACTTGATTAGAATAGAGATATAATATGAGGGTTGTTACAAATGTATCAGAATTAGGTGTTTAACCATTTGGCTCCAAAATACCTTACTTTGAATTTATTTTAGCTAATGCCAGATGATCTGAATGGTTTCCTTTAACCCAGAAAACCAATTACTGTACAACACTAAGTGGTAACTATATAGCTCAAAAAATGGGGTGATGTAGAGCCTTCTGTAGTGACCTTGTTAACCGGATGGAGAGATGCCAGAGTGGCATCCATCTGGGAACCAAACCTCCACACTCATCTCCATGCTTTACTATGTTGAGGCACTGTTTGCCACAGGGGACATCGGTTCATTGCACAGGATGGCCCTGCAGGGATGGTTGCTTGCCTGCGATTGACAGATATACTTGACCAGACAGAGTGGGTTTGCTCATCAGCAAAACAACAGCTATGCTCTGGAGAAACTTCAAGCACTGAATACTGTATGCCAAAAACTATCACAATTTTTTCGGCCGAGAATAAAGAAATTTGTGTTCTATTCCAGTTGACAGTGGACAGTTGTGTTAATGTAATAAAGTTTGAGTGATATGGTTACCATCATATGTATGTGATTAACTTGTAACCTTAACCATTTCAATCTACTGTAGGTGGCTTTGTTTTAAGTTTATGCTGTTACCAGATACTGTAACTGTATTGAGCTTTGGATAGAGTGTTTGAACTGGAGGGGTTAGATATAGCAAGTCTAAATATCCCCCCCCCCTAAAAAAGAAAAGACCTTTCCTGTGCTGAATAAGATTATCTGGTAGTAGCATGAATAAACTGGAAAAAGAAATCAAGAAATTCAGATATGTTTGATGGCATGGCAGCTTTATAATGATAAACTTACAACACAGAAACACATTAGTACAGCCATGCAGCCACCATCTAGGACACTTAGTTATATTCAGTGTCCATAGGCATCATGCTTTACTTATTACTAAAGGGAAAGATAGTGGAAGATATAGTGACCTTAAAAAGGAAGAAGTAATGTTATGACTGTATGTGGATACTTTTAAGCACTCCTTGTTAATTTATACAGTATATATTATATACATACAAGTGATGTATGTATTAGTGATTGAAAAATGCATTTGATGTACAGATATCTCTTATTATATCATTGATGTAAATATGATTGTTCTTTTATAATTCCATTCTCTGCTAAGTACTGGTGTTGTAGTTACTAAGTTGTAATTACAGTACTGTGTTTACATTTGTTACTGTATCATTTAAGGAGTGTTTAGTTTGTCTGGTGCTAAAGATGGACACCTTTCTGTGGTGGCCTGGCTATAACTGGGAATTTCCACTGCCTGGTTGTACAGGTGTCCTACGGTGGTAGGTGGTGATGACCATCACTCACTCACCTGATGCAGTGCTCCAATTCTTTTTTCACCATTATTACTCTTTTTCTGTGTCTGTCCTTCTGTCTTCCTGTTTCTCCCATTCCTCCTGTCACTGTGTATTACTCTTCTTTCCACTTCAGGTGACTATACACAAAGTGACTAGTCTAGTGATTTCCTGTAACCCAGGAATCTATTTACATTGCTTGGTGGTAACCATATAACCAGATAACAGGGTGGTGTGGAGGCTACTATGGTGTCCCTGTTAGCCCCTAATGGCCTGTTTTTCTGTAAGGTAGTTTACCACCCCAGAGTTCCTGGTTTATAACCACTATAAATTGTACCTTCAGACTTGTAGCTTGGCCTGTGCAGACCCTCATTGTGCCTCATGTAAGGTCTGCTGCCCAACAAGGGTTAACTGGGTGTAGATATGTAAATGCAGCATCCGTTCAGGAACCAAACCTCCACGCGTCACTGTGCCTGGTTGTGGTGAGGTGCCATCTACCATAAGGAAACATTTGTTCACTGCACATGGTGACCTTTCAGGGGTGGTAGTTTTCCTGGAGTTGATGGGTGTGCTTGGCCAACCAGACTGTGGTTACTCAACAACATCAAATGTCCTGCATTTCATTCCCTATCCCCGAGAAGGAGGATGATGGACTGCAGAAGGGCAACTTCAGCCTGCATTCTACAGGGTTCACAACCAGATTAGCCTGGGACCACAACTGCAAAAAAATTAGTTGCTTGGGACCCTTTTTCTCTGTAGTGCCTTCCTGAATGATAGAGATGCAGATGGTGGAATTGTAACTCAGTAGCTGAGAAGTTAAAGGGACTGGTGAAGTGATGTGTATGGGGAGACTGTGATCATGAAGAGAATGGAGGATGATTTTGGGTGAAAAGACCTGTGAGCATGAATGTGGAGGGTTGACACCAAGAGGTAGACCTAAGAAGGCTTGGAATGAGTCCCTACAAATGACCTCAGGATATACTTAAACGCTGAATAAATGCTGCCAGAAATCATGTAGAATGGAAAACTGCCATCAGGTGAACAAGACTGACCATACAAGCCCATGTATGGCTGTTCAAAATGAAACAAATAGACGTAACAGAAACAGCTGGGGTGGATGCAGAGTAGTGACTGGGATAGGCTTGGGTAGAGACAGATGTTGTGTCATTCAAGTGAAAGTGTATACGGTACTGTACTGTGAAGACATGTTATGGTAAGGTGCAAATCAAAGATGTGAGAACAAAATATTTACCAAGATGGAAAGGAGGAGTGGGTGAGATGTGCAAAGATGATGGTGAGTGGTGGGGAGGGACAGAGTAAGTGTATTCATTGAAGAAGAATGTTGTATGAGGAGTGGCATTGGTGGTAGGAAAGTGTCAAAGCATGGAAGTTTGAAGGGGGGAGGAATAGAAAAAATAAATAAGATTGATAGAGAACAGATAAGGTGGCCGAGATATTGGTATGGGAGGGCAAGGATAAAACTCCTTGTGAAGATGGGTGTGGTAGGTCAGCTAGGGTGAGTACGACAATAGTTTAATTTTTAAACATTTACAAGCAGAAGGAGGAATACGGTATTGATAAGAAGGAAGGAAAAGGAAAAAGAAGATGAAGAACATCAGCATTATCATCATGCAGTATTTCGAAGACACAGGTAAGCTGCTGAAGGGACAGCCAAATGAGTCAGTCAGGCAGGAAAATATGAAGGAGTCAGGACACTTCAGTTCCTGCCTGGACCTATTTACATTTTGTGCTGCCAAGAAACCTTGGGGATAGTTTCATAAGAATGTTAAAATCATAGTGGAGTAACATCTCTTCCCTCAGCCTAGTGGCTGTACCTGAACAAGTCCCTCACTCTAAGAGCTTTGGTGCACAACTGTAAGGAGTACATTGCTCCTATCTGCCATTGTTAGGTGGGTCACCAGCTTTCTGTTCCTATTGTGACACTTGCTTATCACTTCATCTTTTCCATGAGAGTTCATTGTATGCTTCTCAGTGGCATTGTGCCTTCCCTTTCTTGTCCCTTCTTAATGATTCTCCTTGTCTTGGTGATTATGGATCTCCTCATTTTTCTCTGATTTGTTGTATATCTTTTCCTGTTTCCATCCATCATCTTTAATTATTCTTCCTTCCATTGTTTTGTTTCTCTTAGTGCCACTTCTCTTTATAATTCTTAGTACTGTTTAATTATTTATACAGTTCTTTAACTGCTGTTTCATTTTTATTGCCATTTTGCATTTGAGCCATCTATGTACATATGAGGTCTGATTGAAAAGCATCCGACCTTTAGCCAGTAAAAAAACACAGGTTTACTTACTGCTTTCTGACTTTAATCTTCTTCAAAGTATGCCCCTTGGGACTCAACACACTCACTCCAGCAGTCCTTCCATTGCTGGAAACATTTTGTAAAATCAGTTTTTGAGATCACCAACAAGATCTTTGTTACAATTGTCTGTATCTCATATGTGTCCTCAAATTTCAAACCCTTCAGTAGCATATTCAGATTAGGAAATAGCCAAAAGACGCTTGAAGCCATGCCAGAAGAGTAGGGAGCATGCTGGACCTGTGTTATCCTTTATTTGGCTAAAAAATCCTGAATGAGATAGGGTGAGTGGGCTGGAGCACTGTCATAGTGGAGCTACCACTCCTTTGCCTCCCACAACTCTCATCTCTTGTGACACACTGCATTTTGAAAGTGACAGAGAACTCCCAGGTAGTACTTATTATTGTTTGGCTTTCTGGAATGTACTCACAATGAACAACACCCTGGTGTTGGAAAAAAAAAAAAACAGTGAGCTTCACCTTGTATCAGTCCTTAATTTGCATAACACCCATTACTTCATCACCAAAAGCCTCCTGAATATTCCTGATGGTTTATCATTGTGTGTCACTAAGTTTTTGACGAAATTTGATGCAATAACATTGTTCAATTCTCCTGGTTATTGCAGCACAAAATGAAATTGTAAGAATATCCCCCCACTCAAACACATGCTGCTCAGCAGCGATTGGGCAGGGTGGCAGTGCTGAACATATTTAAGCGTGTGCATGATTCAAGGTCATGCTCAAGTCGCTTTCCCCTGCTCCTACTGGTTTATGAGAAAAAAAAAAATATATATTTGGTTGGATACCTTTCGATCAGACCTTGTATAAAATTGGGTAGTACCCTATGGCCTTTGTTGCTTGGTGCTAGGAGTTTATTGTTCATTTCAGTTCCTGTCTGCCATTGAGCTGTAACAAGTGATTAACACTAGAATGTTGTTCTCATCACAAAATGCCATGTATGACTGAAGTGGTCTTATTTTTGTCACTGAGCTGTAATGAGATGTGCATAAAAATGTGGTACTAGTTATGAAGAAATGCAATGGAAAGACTGTAGACTTGCAGTGTTGTCTGATATTGTCACTGGGCTGTAACACAAGGTTACAACTAGAATATGGTGTCAGTCACAAAGAAATGCTACAGAAAGGATGTGGAACAACAGCACTGTCTTATTCTGCCATTGGGCTATAATAAATAAGTTGGAAATAGGCAAAAGTCTCTAACATTCCAAGGTGGAAAAACTATACAGGCTGATTAAAACTTCTAAACTTCTTAACCAATGTTTATTTATTTATTTATTTTTTATATCACAGTAACTGCAGTTAGGAATAAGTTAAGTTAATGACACTCCAAAAATCCTCAAATTACTCATTCTAAATGTATAAAAAATGCCGAGTACATGCAGGTATAAACTGTATTACATTCTGGAACTGCTATGAATAATAGTGCACACTTAATTATGGTCTTACTGTGTATTACATAAAGTTAGTTAGATATGACCTAGTGTAAAATGACATTAAGTCTGAACAAAAATATACAAAAGAACTAGACACTAAATTTGGTTTAACAAAAAAATATTAAAAAAAGCCTGTTTATAAGAGCATGTTTTTGTTTTTAGCAATATAGTATTCACATCATCAATGATCAGACTATTGCCCACATTCTTGTTGACACAGGAAACTTCATAGTGCCCTTGACAATTTATTTTTCCACCCTGCACCTTACTTTCTCTTGTATATTATGTATACCTATTTACTACTAACACCATTGCATCAGTAACAGACAAAATGACTATTAACCCAATCCATCTGGTGATGTCTTACTTTATTATTAACATCAACAGAAAATCATATTCCTTTTAGAGGAATCTTTTTTAATTGGTGTGGTTAGAGAGCCTTCATTATGTGCTTCACAACTGGTGATCCTTTTTAGATGAAAAAAATAATCTGGTAGTGACCTGATTAAAATGAATGTCACTGTAGTGAAGGAGTTAAAGATGTGATGTGCAAAATAAATCACAGAGGAAAAATTAAAGACTTGTGTAAAGGTGCTCATCATAAGTCAGGAAGATTGTCTACTATATCACAACTTTTACCACACAACTTGTATACTCAGGGAAGCTGGTAATTTACCTTTATAAACAGCAGTGACACTACATGGCAACACTTAAGTAATTTAAGTGGCAATATTTTTAAAGTTAAAGGTTGACTTAATAGCAAAAATAAAGTAATATTCTATTGTACACATAACAAGAATTTACTGTGCATTGCTATGTAATACCATTAATACATATCATTTAGTCCAATCTTAGCATACTGAGGCCTCCTTCAGTAAATCTTGCTCTCTAATGTTCCTGCTCCTGCCTTCATTCTTGTTTACTTAATAGCAGAAATAATATAGAAAAAAAAAATTAATACACATCTCTACATCATGCCATTAATACATATCATCTGGTCCAATCTCAGCTGTGTACTGCAAACCTCGCTCCTTCATAAACCTTGCTCTCAATTGCTCCTGCTCTTGCCTTCGCTCTTGCTCCACTCGCTGGGCTTCCAGAATTTCTTCAATGCTCACTTTTTCTAAGGTATCCACTTCCTCTTTTGTCTCGTCCTGGAAGAAGAAAATAAAATCATCCAAGGTAATCTTCAAGAAAACATGGGACCACCTTAATTTGCACTTTTCTTCAGTTTTTCTTCACCTAAGTCCTTCATGTGATTCTCTGAGTACTGTACAATATTTTCAAGTTCATCATCATCATCATCCAGACCTCCTTTCCCACCCTAGGGGAGGGTGAGGGCCTAGGGCAGGGTGAGGTATTTTCAAGTTACAATGTTCTTATTTCTTTTACAAGTGATGAACAGCATTTTTTTTTTCCCCCACCAGTACTGAAGACAGACAGGCACCATCCTGTGCACTGAAGACAGACTGACACTATCTTTTGTGCCGAAGACAGACAGATGCCTTATCAGTGCTGATTTATCTAAACCTATCCTACATTTTCATAACTTAACCCAATTTATACAAACCTAACCTTATCTAGTGGGGGCACGGTGGCTCAGAGGTAAAGCACCGAGCTCGGGACCGGGGGGTCGCGAGTTTGAGCCGCGCCAGGGACTGCCGTGCCTGGAGGGGTGGTGCCCTCCTGTTACCTAGCAGGGCTATATGATCTCATTGTAAGGTCTAGCTCGGAGGATTCCTTAATCCCTTAACCTTATCTAGGTTAAATTATCCTAATCTAACCTATCACATAATTGTATTTTCTTTATTTATAGATGGATCTAGTCATACTCAAAAATGCACTTCTGTACATCTTTACAAAGTCTCTGAATCAAGTCAGCTATCTGTCTATCCATTGCCAGACGCCATAATCCTGTAAGGGGTGGCTGTTTGACCTTGAGTTAATTGTTTTACGGGGAGGGGCACTAAACCTACTTGTTGATACGCAGGGAACATGAATGGGTTCAAGGTATGTAAAAGCTTTTGCTAATATTTAAGAGGTGGCCCCACATCTTGAAGTATACCCCATCCAGTATGAGAGAGCTTTCCAAAGCTGAACAAGATACCATAATCTATAAGTAGAAATATGCAAGTCCCTGAAATGAAAATGCTGGCTGACTCAAATTCCAGTTTTACATATAGGGTGGGTAGGAATCAAATAGAGTTAAAAATGAAATGCAAAGTACTGAAATTACTACAATTCTGATCCACTACTGGTATCCTATCATTAATTCTCACTGTCTCCTACTTCACATTGCTGAGGTTTAGCCTATTTACCAATTATTATTAAAAAAAAAAAAAAGAATGACTGAAAGGCAAATGAAAGAATCTTACTGTAGAGTTGAAATAATTCTGAACAAAAAATATGCTACACAAGTACATACAATCTCTCCTAGTAGAACCACATTTTCTCCTCTTATAACAAATACACCACGGTCAATGTCTCCATAGCGGTTTCCCACATGAATTCGCTCAATAGTGCGATGCAGCACAAGGTTAGCGAACTGGTCTACACTGCGCAGGTAGCCAATGAGTGTTCTTCCATCTCGTAGATACACCATCAGCTTCTCTGAAAAGAAAGTGAAATAACAGTTTATTGTGCATGATGCACAGCCTCATGAAAATTTTGTTTACAGTATGTATCAGTGTGGTATGTACTGATATACTGTATAATTTTTATGCACAGTTTGGTTTAATTACAGTACTGTAAATTTACTTGAAAAGTATATTATTAAATCAAGGTGAAAGAGAAATTACACTGAGGGTTCAAGGACTGTGATGAAATTTATACAGATAATAAAAACAAAATGCTTGAACCAATAATTTATACTGTATAGGCAAAATGTGTTCTCTCCCTCTGCTTTATGGAGACTTGCTACCAAAGGGTCAAAGGGTGTTGCTTCCTTGGTTAGGTTATCTCTTTAATTTTGGGCTGGGTAATGCTTCCAAATCACTCTGAACAAGAGAGAGGTTAAAACTAAAGAAAGGCTCTCTCAGAGTGGTTAGCTCTCTAAATGTTGCAAATCAGCTAATTTTAACCAAAGTAGGTTCCAGTTTTGAATTTTCTCCATTTCCTACATTACTAAATGGCCTTGTATATTACACTGTACCAAAATATATTTTTTGGAAGTAGGCTATGCAGCTGGAGCATGTGCCTGGCTTAGGGAAGATGAATACCCCTGCCCTGCATGGTCCCAGGTCACATTTAGGCAAGCTGTACCACCCATTAAGCCACCAAAAAAGTAGTAAGTGGATGGTTACTCTCATCCCAGGAGGTACAGCTGTGGAAGTGACGCTGGGCCAAGGCCTGGTAGCTGGGTTTGCGCTCACATTTACCAAGTACACCTTACTTATATGTATCTTCCAATACACAGCTCATCCCCTTGGGGGCTATACTCTCACAAGTTTTTCTGATCTATGCACATATGGAAGGACCCTGTTCCAATCCTGGCGCAGTATTTTCTGCCATAGGAAAGTAGATGCTTCCTTCTGGTTGATGGGTCTCCTTGGCCAGACAGAGTAGGGTAAAGCAACAACAACATTGGGTTTTACTATCATAATATTTTCTTTGATCTTCAGAGCCCTACATTTCAACATACAACGGCCAAAATAAGTCTCCGAAATTCTGTATAAACACTTGTAAACCAGCAACTGGAAAACTGTCTTGACTATGCATTATGGGCCTGTCACGTTTTATTTATTTCCTGGGTTTCTCATGTAGGAGACAAGGTGGAAAACATTCCCTCAGGCTCACAACGACCACATACAGTACATATAAACACTAATAATAATGTACACATTTAAGTTTGTTACTAGTCACAGAATTCACATATGAATACAGTACAATTCGTATTATAATTTCATATACCTACTATCTAACTCGTCAAAGAGCTGAGCTGCTCCCGGTATGGAAGTCATATTACTTGATTGCTTTAACAGGTCTTGAAAATGAGAAATAATTGGAAGAACCATAGAAACCGCCCCGATTTGCCACAGCCTGTCTTACTATATACTGCCCGGGCGACACAATTTTCCCCAAGTGAATTGACCAATTGAAAAGTTGATTTTCATTGCTGATTATAACCATAAAATGTAATGAGTAACTCAGGTTGGCCTTTTTCTTGACACCGTAAATTATTCGAAAGCTTTTGAAAGCCAAAAGTTAAATAATATCATCCCATCGAGGGTAATTAGAAATGACCTGCGGCATCCATGTCGCTGATTGGTCGGCCGACTCGGCGCCATATTATGTGAACACCTCAAAGCTCAGATTCGTCTAAAAATACATCTCATTACCTACTGTTATACATGATTGGCTGATAAATAAAATGTCGCTTTAATTGTGGTATAGTCTGGGAATTAGAGCTACTGAACAATTTCGTTTTAATATTCATCTCTATATATGGGGTTTACATCAAAGTACACATGCAAATATTGAGGTAATAGCCAAATTGTAAAGTTGACAAACAAGACTGCTGGTAGCCGCTTAGTAGGCAGTGCGGTGTTTCTTTTACTGGTGCATTTTTTTTTTTTTTTTGCCCTTATTAATGATTGGTTGCGCTGCATTTGGGTGCAGTAACACTCACTGACCTTCCGTGCGTCTTTTCCGACTACAGTACTTGTAATCCAGTAAGAAGGAAGTTATGGGAAATCAGGGTGAAGTGAGCGTCATCGGCTTTGGCAGGTGAGTTTTACATGTATTTGGCCAATTTATGAAAAGAGTTGTTTTACCATACAGTAAAGCGAAAGAGGCAGTGTGTGGATACAGAATAATTTCGTAAATTAGATGGAAACAAGGTAGGTCATATGCCGGACCTTGTGATTAGCCCCTCTTTCACACTTTTCCCTGAATTATGCTAGAAAGTGAAGAGTTTGGTTGGTTATAGAAGACCTTTGTCTGCATTTAGTTTAAGATACTGTATACTATACATGTTGGGCATTTTAATATTGAGTGTACGTAGTGGTGTATAAAAGCCCGCGTTGCCCAGAGGCAAAATGGGGATTATTACATAGGGCTAAGGCTTGGTTGTGAAAAAATAATTATTTCATCGTTAATTATTGATAATAGTTCCTTATATGCAAGGAAAAATGTATCTAACTGATAAAAACCTTTTGTTGATTACATTAGTTATAAGGGTAAACATACGCTATACTTTGAGTAGAGGCACCTTACTAAATCAGTTCTTATTCTTCCTGATAGTCAATTATGTTTTTCCGATTATTTCTAGGGTGGTAAATAAACGTTTCATGTTAAATTTGCTTCCCCATTGTTTTAAGGTACAGTATGTTTCGCCGTGACAACTCTTTTGATTCGTTAGCGCAGTGGCGACTGTCCGAACTTCTGAGTTTAACTAAACCTAACCAAACCTAGCTTAACCATACCTAATAATTTAGCCTAACCTAGCTCAACCCAACCCAACCCAACCTCCTGTTGGGAAATGGGAAACAGAATCCTCCTATGAGTAAGTTAAGGTAACAGTCTTCCATTACGCATCCAACAACCGTAGGTGCGGCCTGAGGAACGTGATGATAAAAACAGGAGGGAAATTTATCAGGAGGAAAAGGTCATCACCCTGAAAATAGTCAGAAAAATACAGAGAACAAACTGGAGGAATATGGAGTGAATTGGTCAGGTCTTTCTGTTGCTTAACCACTAGCTCCCAGGGTTCTGGTGTGAGGGATTGTGCTGGAGGGGTACTGAACGTACTACCCTCCGCCTGTCGGCTTATAGTCGCGAAGCTTGTGTGTCCCTACCCCGGGGTTCCCTTCTTTATTAGCTGTTGAAAATGCCCAGTTCCGTTCTGTATTGAGGACACTTGGCGCCAGTGAGTTAAAGTGTACGTTTACCGTTATAAGAAATGAATTCTAGTGTATCTCTCCACTGCTGTATCAGCTCTCCATTCAAAAGCAGAAGCAATCTTCAAGATCAGTGCCGATTTAGAGTAGCTCGTTATGGTACTTCCGCATTCCTTACTCTCTCCTCCCTCTATTCCTCTTTATCAAAATATATTTCTCAGTCACATTATTTCAATCGCTTTTTTCATTCTGTTTTCATTCTCTCATTTTTAGTCCTTTCTTCGTCCTGGTCTCTCTTTTCTGAACTACTCTCTCCCTCTCCCTTCCGCCCCCTCCGCATTCCTTACCGTCGCCCTCCCTCTTGTCTCTCCAACTCCCTTCCCTCCTCCTTATTTGTACTGTTTTATCTCCCCCCCCTTTCTTTTTGTTCATTCTTTAATTTCTATCCTTTCTCACATTAATTTTGTACTCGGTTCTTCGCTCCAGTCCCCTTCGTCCACCTCCCTCCCTCTTGTCCCTCCCCCTTCTTCCCCCCGCTCCTTCTCTCTCTCTCTCTCTCCCCAGTTTCACCTCCCTTCCTCTTGTCCTTCCCCTCTCCTACAATCTCTCCCTAAACACCCTGCTCCGGTCAGACTTGTCAAATCTCCTCCTAGCAATTCGACTTCATAACTTAAACTCTGTAAGACTGAAATGGCATTGAAGTCACTTAGTACAAAGAGGTATTATTATTATTATTATTATTATTATTATTATTATCATCATCATCATTGCTGTCAGATCAGTCATTTTACTAGTTCCTTAATAATCTTTTATGTTAAATTTGCCCAGATTTTTGTCCTTTTGCGGCTTACTGCACGGAGCTCAGTGTCGGTATAAGACAGTACTAAGGCTCCACATCCTTTTCACAGCACTTCTTCGTGACTAGCATCATAAAATTTTTGTCCTTATGCGACTTATTTTCACGTAGCTCAGTTTCGGAATAAGACAATACTTCGGCTCGAAATCCTCTCCATAGCACTTTTCCATGACTAGCCTCATATTTTAGTGTTAATCTCTTGCCAAAACTCAGCATTCAAGATGGGGATATGGTAGTTTTAGACTAAGTTAGAGTATAAAGGGTAATCAGGGGGTTAATGAAGGCTGTATCTAACCCCTCCAGTTCAGAGCCATCCGTCCTAAACTGAATGAAATCGTCTGGTAATAGCAAGAATAATCTGAATGTGTGTGTGTGTGTGTGTGTGTGTGTGTGTGTGTGTGTGTGTGTGTGTGTGTGTGTGTGTGTCTGTGTGTGTGTGTGTTGTACAAGAAGCAAACGACCCAAAAAGACACTCCACTTTCCTTCTTTGTCATTACTACCCTCCCCCTTCACACACACACACAAGCCATGAACATCGATCTTAAACATGTCAATGAATCTGGGCTCTCCTTGACGCGGGTAAAAGAATATGAGACGATCGTATCCTCCAGCTTCTGACACTGGGTTGTAAATGACACAGGCGTTTGCAGCATCTCTTTGCAAGCGATTGGGGGCAGGGTGGCACAGTGGTAGAGCATCGGACTCGGGACCTGGGGGTCGTGAGTTCGAGCCACGCCTGGTAGCTGCCATGCCGGGAGGGGTAGCGCCCTCCTGTCACCTAACAGGGCTATATGGTCTCTTAAGGTCTGGCTCGGGGAACTTTTCCATTTTCCTTTGCAAGCGATTCATTTTGCACAGTACACCTTAGCATTCTCTTGAATGATGTTCATATATGTTAGATACTGACACAGTGTGGATCAATAACACTCAAGAGGAATCTGAGGTGTAGTGTGCAGAATAAATCGCTTGGGAAGGGGTGATACGAAGCCTCCATAACCAACCCGTCAACACGAGAACCACGTCGCTCCCGGGGCTCCCAATTTTCCTTCAGCCGTTTACACAGAGGATCTTAGCCAGTCATTTTACTATGAATCTCCACAGCAGTTGATCACTATGCCAGGCAGTCTTATTTTTCGTATTTTTCACTTTAATATTAACTCGAATAGTGTTGTGAAGTGACTGTTTGCCGTACGAGGGAAGACTAACTTGAGTGGAAGCAATTTTACGTCTAATCTCAGCTTAGAGAATTTATAAATCCCATTCCTGTTCGCTAAGGGTATCATTCCCGTCTTTTTCCACGCGACGGTGACTCCTACAGTGACGGGAGGCTTGATGCCCTTTTGCCCCCGTCTAGGCTGGCTCGGGGGATGTCGTTAAGAGCAAGAAGTCAATCTTAATTTATAAGGATTCTCGCCTCCAGGACCTGCTGGTGTTGTCATCGATGCCAACACACGGGCGTGGTGGTGTCTTTGGGCCTCAAACCGTACGGTATACGGTATATATATATTTTTCTTTATCTTTTATTTACTTTCTTTTATGTATTCTACTATGGACATTGGCTTCACAGTCCGTTCCCTGAGTTTATCTTTTTTATCTTTTCCTCTTCTTACCTACTTATTTTCTTTATCCTCCTCCTCTTCTCTCTCTCTCTCTCTCTCTCTCTCTCTCTCTCTCTCTCTCTCTCTCAAATCACACGTGTGGGGTTAATTAGCAAAAGAGTAAAGAGTGGATCGGTGTTTTACATGTCATTAATTAGGGAGACGGGAGGGCACATCTCGCATATTGGGGCGAGGATCCATCAGTGACAAGATAATGAACCAGCTCCACTAATAAATGAACCGAAGGGAGGATGGGGCGGCGTTGGATGGCGTGGATAACATAATTAGAGACAGCGTTGGACATCACCTGGCATCACTGTTTGTTTACTGCGCCGCCAGGGGAGTCACCAAACCGTCACTATCCCTGTGTTAGATTCGTACCGCTCAATGCATCCCCCTGTGTGTGTGTGTGTGTGTGTGTGTGTGTGTGTGTGTGTGTGTGTGTGTGTGTGTGCGTTACCCTCTGACACTACACAATTTTCCAGGATCGTGAGGAACAGCAGGAAGCGATGCGGAAATGGGGATGCTTCCGGTTACCGTAGTTTGTTTTCATTTGTCTCCTCGGGTTGCATTTTAAGTGCCTATGTTGGTTTCGTAGCGCCGTTTCCTTAGCGATTTATTCTGCACATTGCACCTCCATGTCGTCTGCTTTGGTGATGCTTCCGTAAAACATATTTTGATTTGTCGCCTGGGGTTGTAACTGGTTTTCTGGACCCCCCCCCCAAAAAAAAAAGTAGACAGTTCTTTTTAGACTCGTTAGGTGGAAAAAAATATTACTAGAATTGTCCCCACCATGAAAGGGGTTAATATTGATATCTTCATCCATCCACAAAGTTTCAGGTGTGGCCAGAGAACAATGGCTACCAGCAGTCCTTTTAAAAAATCCCAGTTCTTTAAGGTTTAGGAAATGTGAGACTATTTTTTTTTCATATTCTTGTTGGCTTTGCTTTCACCACAAAATCTATGCCCAGATGTGGGTGGAGATGACTGAGGGGAGAGTGGATGGGATGGTAGCGTGTAAATATATGAGTTATTAGAGGTTAATGGGGTAATGGTGTTATGATGATGATAATGATAATAGTGGTGATGGTGGCATGATGGTGGTGATGGTGATGATGATAAAGATTGAAATAAAAGATGGTAATAATGTGCTTCATCTCCTCCCCCTCCCCTCTCTACCCGCACACTCACTTCGGATTCATGAGTTGAAATATCGGAACTCTCACCTCTCGAACAGGAAGGATTAACAGAGCTGCATTTTTAAATTTGGAGTGCAGGCAGTTAGACTCAGTTGACGAATGCGTTTATCATAAATCTGTCTCAAGGAATAAAATCTGGCCTGAGCAAGTTCTGGAATTTATAACCTCTCATAACCTCTCCTCTCCTCATTCTCTCTTCCCCTCACATCCTTCTTCCCGTCCACTTCCCTCACCCTCACACCCCTCTCTCTCACTCTTCTCTCTCCTCCTTCTCCAGTCTTTACCTCTCTTTTTCCACGTAACCTCCTTTCACTCTTAAGTTACTATCACCCATTATTTCTCTATTCCCTTCTCCATCTGTTCCTTCTCTCATTCCTCTCTTTGCCCCTTCCCTCATCTATCTGTTTCAGTTTTTATTCCCACCCCCCTTATACCCCTCCTATTCCCCTTTACATTACTCTCTCTCTGTCTCTGTCTGTCTGTCTGTCTGTCTGTCT